>JAOEHY010034625.1:0-48745 GCA_025447955.1 Psilopsiagon aurifrons
AGGGATGAATAGACAACAAGCACCAAGGCCCTCCAGGGCAAAGCAAACTGCCTCCTGCCTACTTTTACACCCCAGGTACATCTATACCATGCAGTGTAGAAACTGGAAGCAGCAGAGCACAGCAGGAAGGATAATTAACCTCAGTAATGAGGCTGCACCAGCAGGACTGCGTCTTACATGAGATGACAGACTGTGTGTCAACCCACTGTGCTACATCCCTGCATTTTCCCTGCTCTCTTGTACCACTGACATGTGGGCAAAGCAGCTCTTCAATGGTAAATGCACCTTGGGGCCAGCCATAGGATGGCTCTCACACTTGTTTGACAGAAGATGATGTCTTCAGACCATGGGGCAGGACCCAGGGCAGAGCCATCCCTCCTGGCCCAGCTCCCAGGATGCTCCCTGCCAGGTTTCGAAAGGTGCTAAACTATTTAAAGGAGGAAATAAACAATAAAAGCAATGCTACCAAGCTTCCGCGCAGCTTGAAGACGCATTTCTGGAGTCACACTGTGAGCAGCTTTTGGAATGGAAGCAAACAGCCTTCCTGTGCCTCGCCCCCTCCTTACACTCCCTCCTTGTGTCTTTTGCCAAGTCCCTGTGATGAAGGAGATCAGCAAAGCTTTCAAAGGCCTTCTGTTATTGTCCTTAACACTATGGAAAACAAGAAGAAAACATGGCTTTTCCACCTTTTCATCCCTATTGACTTTACTCTTCTGGTCCTCACTGCCTTGTTTTCTCTCTCCATTTCTATCTTGCCTGTCTTCCTCTTCTCCTCCATTCACCCCCAGAGCACTGAGGGTTGCTGAAGGACAAGGACCTCCCCTGCCCCTTCTGCTTAAGCTCATCCCCAGCATAAGGAGGCAGCAACAGCCCTGACACCACTGCCAGGAGCCAGCCACGGTTGGAACCAGAGCTATGAGCTGTGGCTGTGAACACAGGAAGGACAACATTCCCTTCCCAAGAAGAAAGCTAACCGGCTAAGTCTGGCTTTCCTTTTGTGGGGAATAGGTGGGACACACTCAAGACGAAGCTGTTTCAGTAGCCTGGGCACCGAGAGAATACCAGGATTCTTTCTTGTGGGCATCTTATCCTGTTGTCCCAAAAACCAGATCAGGAACCATCACCCTGCAGCTACTGCCACTGCAGGATGAGACCTGTAACCCCCAGCGCCACCAACAACCACACCACCTGAGCAGAAGACAACTGGCATGACTTTAATACAATAAGCCTTGAGGGTTAAAGGAACCGGGTTTGCTGGAGGGGTTATCCCATACTTCAGCAGCAGCCAGAAAGCCAGCTACCTGCCTGAGAACACAAGTACTTGTTCTGACTGAGCTCTCCTTTGGTTGTGGGTGACAAATGACTTAAATATCCATGAGCAACCTCATCCTCTGCTTTTGGATGTGGAGGAAGCACAATCTGGTTCCTCCCTCAGTAGCACAGATAAAGTGATGCTCGAGCCTGAAATACGCCTGGTGCTTGATTTTGGCTTTAAAATCCAATGCAACATGTCAAAGCCCTGCTCTTGCTAGTGACAAAGAAAGAGGCTATTGAGAACAACAGCAGCAATGAAATGCTTGAAGGACATTTTAGTCCCCACCAAATGGAATGGCTGAAGGAATGCGCACAGCTTCCCACAGTCTAGTTACTGAATTACTAAACCAGTTTCTCCCAACCACTTACAAAGCAAAATCATAATCAACTGTAGGATCTGGGATTACGAGTCCTCAAGAATGAGTTTTTACAAAGTAGAAGCTAAAAGGTTTGCAGATCTGTTTCACATCTGTGGCCCAGATACAATCAGCTCCTCCTCATTCCCTCTTTCAAATTGTGGTCCCAGCATCTGATTCGTGCTGAAGAGAGGTCGTTTGAGTGAAGAAACTGAGTGTCCTTTAAGACTTCCAGAGAGGCTGAATCTAATGGGTTTTATCAAGAACTCCCTTCTCTCTGTGCATCCACTTTTATTCACACTCCCTTTTCAAGTAGCCAGGGAAAAGAAAAAAGAAAGAAATAGAAGAGGCAGCCAAGACTGGAGATGTCGAAGCATTTGGAAGCCTGATTTTTGTCTTTGGAAGAGTTTCCATTTACAGAGCAGCTTCACGCCTTGAGCAATTTGTGCTGTCTCTGCTTTGAAGATCTTTGTACCTTCATGTTTCTGAAGGATGCTGGAGGGAAAACCCACACCCTGTTCTCCAAGGTCTCTTCCACAGCTTTCACATTACCTCCTCCTTGTCTCTTTCAAGGTTTTGCCACGTCCTCCGTAGTTTGATATATAAGCAAGGGGGATGCACTGAGCTACCCCAAACGCACATCCACAGGGTGAAAGTTATCTCCCTTCCTTTTCTAAGCTGTATTTAGTGCTGTCCATACAGAGCCCAAAGACTGTTCCCTTTGTCTTAGCCATGACCTCACCCACAAACAATTGCTCTCCTCCTTCCATGGGCAGAACCCCCAGGCCAACAAGCAGCAGTATCTCCATGTGAGGGCTCTTGGTGCCCCCGTGTTATTTGCATTAGCTGAACTGGAACAAGAGCAAGTCCCAAGTCAGGTACAGAATGACCTTCTTCACTCAATTCAGCTCCCTTTATTTTGGAGATAGGGGTCAATCAAGGCTTTGGAATGGGCAGTGGGCCCCAAACTGATCACAGACCCCTATATAAGTGGTAAGTGTGGAAGGAAAACCAACCCCCAATCTTTTCCAAGTTTATTATGAAGGAGGACAGGGAGATGGGGATAAACAGGAAAAGAGCTTTGCTCCCATTCGAGATACACTCCATTTTACCAGCACCATGTCGGCATAAACCAGCACACATGTTCCGCAGGGCTTGTTACTGCAAAGCTTGTTAGTGCGTTCCAAGGCAACCTGGGTAACCTTACTTATAGATAGTGGTTTATGCATATGCGATCACCCCACTATCCGCAGACATGCCTTGCCCAGTGCTCTCTGTTCTCTCAGCCCTGGCAGTGCATGGATGCACACATGAAAAGGGAAGGAATGGTTACCCCTGTCCCAGTGAATGTTCCGCCAGTACCGGAAAGGTCTGTAACCTAAACCCATCACCTCCCATCCAACATAAACTCATGAGTGCTGTTGAAAGAGAAATCAAAGCATTCTGCTTGGCCAGTTCCCAGCACACCTTCCCTTCCTGCATGCTGTTGTGAGACACCATGTCCTGCTGAGAGATCCCCTTTCCCCACCTGCCCCAAGCTCCAGGGTTCCAAGTTCAATCTTGCCGTGTTCCTTCCAGGAGTTCAGATCTCGGGCTGAGACAGCAGAGCCAGTACATAGCACTGGGAAAAGCTGTTTTGGGGTTTGAGACCCTGCCCACCTCCCCGAACAGATTTTTCCTTGCATTATTGACTTCGCTAACAATATTGCATGGTGAGGTGTTGCTGAAGCTTCACGCAGCCTCTGGAACCAGTTGCCCAAGGTGACAAATCCCTTTCTTAACCCATCTGTCACACCCCAACTGTGTGCGGTTGCTTTGCCCCGTATCTCCCCACTGAATTCCCCAAAGCTGCTGTTTTCTGATCATCCATAACCATGAGGCCTGGTACCTTCTGAGGACAACTGATCTTCTTGTGTAGTAAGCCACACTTCAGCCACCAGGTCCTCTCCCCCTGTGGCTGTTGTTGTGCTGTCTCAGGGTAGCCACAACCTTATGCCATTATAGTCAGGAAGGGTGGAGTAGGAGAAGCATCTCCTGCAATGACCGCAGCCTGCTATGTCCCTCAGGCAGAAGGTGCTTACCTCTTGTTCATCTTGCTGGGTCCCTCCAACTGTTGTTTGACAGTGAAAGCCTCCATCCCCTTTCTGTCAAGAGTCTTGGTTTGGTAAAACTTAAACCAACGCTGCAACCTGAGGCTCTATCACACCTGGAAGACCCTTGAAAGGCCAGTAAAAGACTTGGCCAAGCCACAACAGCACCCTCAGCTCCAATTCCTGCTAAGCTACACACTGGAGCCCCTTATGATTCAGATGGCTGAGCTCTGGGTGAAGGCCAAGGGAACAGGTCTCTCCGGCAAAGCCTGTTCCTTCCATCAGCTTCCACAAACCACAGCAGAAGAGGAAGTGCCATGAACAGCAGCAACTGGGTGTTGATTCAGCATCAGCACTAAGCCACACATGAAACAGAATGTGCTGAACTCGTACGTAAAGACACAGCTCTCAAGACTAAGAGCTGAGGACCAGGCTGACAAGCCCATTACCTTCTTTGTGCCAAATCCCTGCTTCTCACACCTTCCTGTGACATACCTGTGGCTGCATCCCATTTCCCTTCCCTGCCCATCTCCAGGAGCTGCTCTGCAAACAGCCCAGGGCTGGGCATTGCCAAAGCACCAGCAGGATGAGGGGGACACATCAAAAGCAGAGAGATCAAGGGAGGGCAGGAGGCAGGTACAAGCACACTCCCATCCCACCCTTCCTGCTTCCTGCCTTAGTTCAGTGCTTTGCAGTCCTAAATACATCCATCTACCCCAAAGCAGAGAAATACCCATTTAGCTGATGCTCTCCATCAGCATTTGTGGGCTGCTTATTTCCACAACAGCATCCTGTGGATTTTTCCAGCAGTGAAATCCACTGAGGGGACCCACAGGGCAGAGCCACAGGCCAGGTACTCCCCATTGCAGAGTGGGTACCAAAGGCTGTAAGGGTTAAGGTGGCTGCTCCCCCCTTTTCCTTGTGCTTGACCTCTCCAAGCTCTCAGGATGCCGGTGATGGAAACTGGAGGTGGGAAAGCTGTACCCACAGGTGCTATTGAGGCGAGATAGCTGCCTCACAGGCTCCGCATCCATACAAACAAGGAGTACTGGCTTTTCCTCCTCTTGCCCCTCCTCCAAGCAAAGAACTCAGCAATGAATCCTGCACTTCATGATTTGTGTGCAAACTACGAGACAGGAGGCAGAAAAACCTGTTCCCGCTCCAGTTGTGGCCCCCCCTCAGCCGCATGTGCTCCCCATCATCTGAGATCTCAGGTGTTCAAAGCACTCGCCCATCGGTGTTTCTTCTGGAGTGATAAATGAGTTTGCATTCTACTGTGGCAGAAAGGGCTAGAACAAGGATGACAAAGACAACCTCAGAAAGGTTAAACTACATGTTTGCAGGGCCCCCTCCCAGCCACAGCTAAGGAATGCCTGAAGGCCAGTGATGGTGCCTGGAAGAAGAGGAAAGAGTGGGGCAATCCAATCTGGTTTCAGTTTATTTCCAGAATTTTACTGTACAAAATATGCAAAGTGTAAAACTTTTTTTTAATGTTTCAGTTAAAAAAACAAAACAAAACAAAAAAACCCCAAAACAACACAACCCCTTCCAGCTATAACTTAAGAGAACCCAGCTTGGAACAGAACAACTCACTAGGCTAAGACCCACAGTGCATTAATGTCACAGACACCAGGAATTTGCTTATTTAAGTTCACAATTAGAAAACAGAACATAAGGGACCATGTACCATTGCAGTTAAAGTCACATGTGCAAAGAGGGAAAAAGAAAGAAAGAAATGCTGGTTAGTGTCTATTGATTAGAAAACCCTGGCAAACCCCATCTTACTATACAGTGTGTGTAGAAAAAGAGTATTACACAGTGATCAAAAAGAGGGCGAGGGAAGGACTGCCTTCCCCAAGACACAGTAATGCTGAATCCAAGAAACAGGCACAGAAGAGTGTAAGATTCCTTCACAGTTACTGTCTGTGCAGGTAGCCACAGCACCCCCCC
The DNA here is from genome assembly GCA_025447955.1 of Psilopsiagon aurifrons. NCBI lineage: Eukaryota > Metazoa > Chordata > Aves > Psittaciformes > Psittacidae > Psilopsiagon > Psilopsiagon aurifrons. Next base: position 5,711 of record JAOEHY010034625.1, read on the forward strand.
AGTGCAGGAGATACCCCCAAGCATCACCAGTGCTGGCGAGAGGTGCAGCCAGAGGGAAGGATGCTCTCTCTCTGGGCAGGCAGAGCACACACAGGGCAGGGCTGGCTTCCCACAGGGCTTCAGTACATTGTGGGGATTAGAAACAGTCTCTTGGAGGGATGCAGAGGGAGGGTAGCACCAGTTGTACCACTGGTGCAATGGGGAGACCTGGCTCAGGAGTATCCCAAAGCAGCGGCTGGGAACAGAAACTTCTGGTCATCACCTATTGGAGGCAGCAGCCTGAATGCAGGAGGATGTGTATTCCCATGGCCCAAAGCCACGTTTTATAGAAGACAGAAATTTGGGGGGTTTGGGTGGGTTTACTTTTGCTTTTAATAAACCCAAACAGTTCAATCGCAGGAGCTTCCTTCTTCACACACTGAACCACCAAGCCTAGCTTGAGGCTTTACACATCTATAATGCACACACCTACGAGGGGAAAAGCACAGACACAAGCTGAATGAGAAAGAGACATCTGCACACACTTCTCACCAACAGCTCTCATAGGGGAGGGCAGAACTAAGCACAACTGAAGAGCAGACTACAGCGTTTTGCCGAAGACTTGTTTTCCCTTTGGAAAAGGGCTGATTTACAAGTTTTGGTAAGCAAGATGATGGAATTGGCTTGAATAGGATTCCACATCCAGGACAGAATGGATCTTTCCAGTTCTTCAACAGCAGCATTGGAAACCAGCATATCTCAAACAAGACTTTAAAAGCTACTTATGCAGGGTAGGGCCAGCTTCAGAGTCAGCTCTCCCACAGCTTCTGGCACACTTGGCAACAGCAGATTCCTGAGGCTTTGTATGGAGATCCCCATCCCAAAGGTTAAGAGGCTCCACGAGAGGTGGGATTTGTTCAGATCTCCTCCAACCTTGTGCCTTATTGTGAGCTGCTCCCAGACTGTAGCCCCAGCACCTCCCATCCCAGTGGATACTTGTCCTGACTCGCTAGGGAATATCAGGGAGAAAATCCCACATGGAGGAGAGGATGGGAGCTGGAATGACTTAAGTTGCTAGCAGAAAAAGTTTTAGAGGCAGAAGTCAGAGGAACAGCTGGCAGAGGCTAAAATCATCTGCCTTCCTCTCCTACAGCCCCCCTGCAAGCGTAATATCCACACTCCTAGAAGCTGGGAGAAATGTGTCTCTTTCCCTCTTTAGTCACGAAACAGAAAGCCAGGCTTCATGGAAACCCACAGCCATCTCTGTCTGTTCCAGAACAGTTCAAATAGCTGCAGCTGGGTTTGGAAGATCTCAGCATGGCTTTGGATTTAGGGTGTTACAAATCTGAGACCAAAAAAAACCCAAAGCCTTTAAAAGTATCCAAGGAGCATACTTGAGAGTCACAAGGAAAACACCAACATGGAACAGAAGAGTGGGGCAACACTATTACATGGTGCAGTCTTTAGTGAAGGATGTCCAGTGCAAGGATCTCCTCTGAGGGGACACTGCTCAATTCAAACAGGGTTGTCTCATAAACCATTTGAACTCCGAAGAAACACAACAATTCCCAGCCAGGTACAAGAATCCAGACAGGGAGAGAGGAGGGAGAATATGTGCATGAAGACAGAGCCGGATAGGAAAGGCATTTGGAGGAAAAGAGCCTGCTCTTGGCTGGCAAAACCCTTCAAGCCTTATTCTTATGCTGAGCTCTTGGCAAGCTCTACAGAAGGAGGGAGTGCAGGATTTGGATGGGAGCCGTGTTCCCTGTGACTCGATTCTTACTCATTAGCTGGCTACAAAGAGAGTTAAACAAACCAGGCTGCTCTTGCCACTCAGGGTTCTTACGAGGAGTCTGAATTCCTACAGATACCACAAATCCATCCGTGGATCTCGAAGCACTTGACAAGTTGAGTTTAGCCTCATGACACCCCAGTGAAATAGCTATGAAATGGTCCTCTGATTCTGCAGGGAAGGGAAATGAGAGACCCTGAGAAACAGAATGCCTTTGAAAACAAGAACAGGGAATACTCATGAGTCCCGATTCCTCTTCAAGCCTGTCCTCAATCCTAAGCAGGGTGCATTCTAAAGAGACCACTTGAGAGGCCAAGTCCACTCCTTCGGATTTAATCAGGCAACGCATTCATGCTGCTGACGCAGGGCAGAGTGTTTCATTTAGGAGCTGGCCCCCACTGACAGTGTCTTTTCCATGGGCAGGCAGAAAAAGCAGCGCTGATGAGGAAGTAGACCTAGAGCGAGCAAGCACTGCTTCCGCCTGCTCCTCCATGTGTTTAAGGATTTAATGGGATTAAGACATGAACTTCCTGAGCAGATCCTGTCAGACAGCCCCCCTGGTGGGGCAGGAAAAGGAAAGGGGAAGGAAAACCTGGAAAAGAGAAAAACTTTAGCAGAGGTGCCTGTGAAAAGGTGCTGACACGCACCCAAGCCCCAGCAAGCAGGTTCTTCACAGAAATGAGGCAATTCAGCCACAGGCAGCAGCCTCCACACAAGCAGAAGTGCGCCCCAGTCTCCCCCACCTTGCTAGTGATGCACATCATGAAAGCCACATCCACGCATCTTCAGGAGAACAAAGTGTGAGGAGATACTGTATAGTTCCCGCCACCTTTTTTGTTTAAAGGAATAAATCAATCTATACTTCCTAATTAAAACACTGCAAAGGCCACAGTCAATAAAGAAGTCTCTACAGAGACTACCAGAAAGCCTGACCTAGAAAGAAACCCAAACACGAAGTTTAGAGAAGGGAAAACTCTACCTGCTTCCCATCCTTTAAGGGACATGGGCCTGCTCCCATCATTTACAGCACCATCAAGTTTCTTCACAAGCACGTCTGGCACTTTACATGGAGAAGACAGGATGCAGGTGACCTCCACGCACTTGTAAGAAAGGTGCAGGACACTGCAGGCATCACTTGGATGAGGAATCACCACTCTGGACCCTTGTTGTGCCCCCTCGATCCCAAGAGGACGATCCGCAGTTCCGCTGTTGCTGATGCCCTGCCCTATTCCCAGCTTAAGGTTGGCTGCTCCCTCCCACCAGCTTGTGGTGGGCACCAGCCAGCCCACACCAGCCATGCCATGGAGGACCAGCACAGCCTCACTCTTAGCTGGGCCACCTCATGCTGGTGGGAGCACGGAGGCAGCCCCATGAGCTGCTGGAGGAGTCCAGGGAAGGCCAAAGGGGACAGGAGAGCTGCCACAGCCCATCTCCAAAGACTATCCACTCAGGCAACAAAAGGCACTGGCTTAGGTAGCACTGGGCCCCCTGTGTTAAGACATCCATATGGAGGGCAGGTCAGATCCTGTCCTGATAAGAGACATTTGCATGGCAAAAGACTGGGCAGAATGAATCATTTTGCATTCACACACGAATCCACCACCACAGAGCTGGAACCTGACTGAAGGCAGCTCACTTCCAGCCTCAGAGCTGGCTCTGGAGTCATACCATGGCCTGTGCCAGCAATAAGACACTGCTTCAGGCTTCATCATAAAAAGCAAACCTCCCAAAATCCCACAAGACTCAGGTGACATCAAAGCCCCTCTGATGGACAAAGGCAAAACAAAAACTGCACATCTCAGGAGCAGATCCCAGCTCTGAGCAGAAACTCCCCCAGTACGCAAAGGCCAAGACAGGCAGGAGGCAGGCAGGTTTTCAACATTCAGACAGAGTTTGGTATTTCTTAGCTAAAGCTGAAGGCGTATGGTTGGGAAGGACACACAGCAGCTCTCCAAAGCAAGTGCACATGGCAGAGGTCAGCCCTTTCCCTGGCTCCTCTCCTTCTCCTTCCCTCCAGACACACTTGTAATGGGCTAGAGAGGGAGGGGCACATTCCTGCCTGCACCCCCTTCCCATCAAAGATGCTGTCAGACAGAGGGAGGGTCTGTGATTTATCTGAGGAGGGGCCAGCTATTCACCTCCCCTGGCGAAGTGCAAACAGGCAGCCCTTACAGGTGCAAAAGGAAGTGGCAGTAAGGCAGAGCCCGAGGGGACTGAGGCTGGAGAAACATATTGAGAAAGCCAGACAGAGAAGACAGTAACAGGGAGCCTTGGGAGTGCCCGACAGAGATGCAGGCAGAGAGGAAGCAGGTGAGAGATGACAAGGGAGCTGTGTTACACAGAACAGTTTCACTAATAAGCACTGGGATAAAAACATGAAGCAAAATCAATCTGAAGAGCTGCAAATGGGCCGTTCCACTTCAAGACAAGCAACTTCAGAGACACAGGAGGCAAAACCATCCCACTGTGCTCATAGAGGTCCAGCTCTGACAGAACAGGGCATATGGAGAGAGGGAAAAGAAGTCTTCAGTCTTCAGATGAAGTGGCTCCCAGAAGCAGCCCCCTCACACCCTCCCTTTGATACTCTCTCCTTCCCGATTGAACAGGAACTGCCACATCCCAGTGCAAGCAGGTTTCTACAGCAAAGAGGTGAGCAAAACACTTCAGGAACAGCTACGGGTAGGCAAAGCAGAGAGGCGAAAGCACAGGCATGTGTATGGCATAAAGGCAGCACTCCAACAAAAATAACCTATGTTGCAATCGTGAGAAGAAAGAGCGAGCATGAGACTTACAGTATGCCTGGAAAAGGGGGGAAAAAGGGGAAAACTCTGTTCTGTCTCCAAGGCTGAGCTAACCGAGCCAAGTCACCCTGTCACCTCTTAAGATATTTCTTTCTAGATAAGATATTCCAACTCCCCCCCTCCCTCCCCTTTCCAAATAAAGTGCAGATGGTCAAATATTACTGGTCCATCATCTGCCAGTTTCAGTCAGCATTGGGGAACTTAAACCCAAAAAGCACGATATTGAAAGACAAAATCCAATCCCCAAGGAACCCACCCTCAGAATCCCTTAGACTGAAGTCTCAGACTGTAAGCGGAGGACGAATTTGTGAGATTTAGGGTCTATGAACTCCTCGGAGAGTTTGATGAAGGGGATTTTTTTCACATTAACAACAAGGCTGAAGTCCAAGCACTTGAGCACGAAGACGCTGCCGTCTTGTAACCCGCTCGTGACCGCTTCCTCGCTGACAAGCGTCCAGTGCTTGGAGAACCAGCGATCCCTGTCGTACTGGAGGGTTGGGCCCGGGCTGAGGTAACGCTCCAGGAATGCCTGCCGGGAGAGGGACACGTGTTAGCACCAGCCCTACCATTTGTTCTGCATCAATGCACTCTTCCCAGCCTCAGTTCAGCTCCACGAGCATAAGCTTGCCACACTGTCAGTTGTTTCAGCTTCCACGCTTCAGGAAACATTCTCTTCCCAGCTTTTCAGACCCCAGGAGCAGATAAAAGCATCAGGAGAGTCTCTTTCAGTCCATCCTACCAAAGTTATAGCCCTGACTTCGGCTGTCAGCAGTGCCATCAGGCAGCAGATCAGTACAGCAAAGGTCATTTCTCCCCTGCCAGCCCCACAACCCATCCCAAAATTGCAGTTCCAGACAGGTAGGTAAAACAGCCGGCCCTCCCTTCTTCAGGCCAAGCTAAGGGGGAAGGCAGAGGTTTCCATGGTTGCAGCCTGACTGAGGCTGCAAAACTGAAAGCAGAACAGGGAATGCTGTTTGATGTTGGTTGCTTTAATGTCTCCTTTGCAATCTTAACAGCAGCAGAACTCCCCCTTGTATACCTGGGCAAGGTCCCAGGTGGATCCTAGTGAGAGGGTGCTAAGGCTCATCTCGATGGTGTTTCTGCTCTCAGGGTAGTTAAGTCCTGGGTAAATGCCTAAGAGTAAATTCTTCATTTCTAACCCTTTGCTAGGATTTTGGGATGTGCTTAGAGGAGAAGGTGGAGAGTAGGAGGTGGATAACATGACCCTTTAAGACCTCATGCAGCCTATGCACTGATCATATACAGACAGCAACTATGAAAACCTCCACTGACCTTCTTCAGCATTTCCTGCCCTGTGTCACACACAAATGTGCTATCTCTTTCTCTATCCTATCTCTCTTGGTATCTCTTTCTCTCTCCTTCCTGCACCATTAAAGAAAGTGTTACCTTTGGTGTCATGTTATTGGTGATGCAGAAGGACAAGTGTTGCAAGATGCTCTCCATGCTGTGGTACTGTTGTTGGCGGGTGGTGCGAAGGTATTTCTGCAGAGCTCTTGCCATGGAGGGGAAGATTGCCTGGGCTGCTTCTCGGGGGTCCATCATCTCTCCTGGAGCTTTCTGCTGTTCCTCTGCCTGGAGGCGTTTGATGTGAGTGAAAGCCTCCTCTACTGCAACCACAAGCCTGCAGAAGAAAAATCAGGATAGCAGGAGTCATAATGAGAGAGGTAGGATGGGGTTGTGGTTAAGGCAGAGCCTGGGAGTCAGGATACGCAAGCTCCTATTCCCATCTTTGCTACTGAGTCACTGCCTGCCATCTGAGGGGTAGACAGCAGCTTGCTTTCCTTGACCAGCAATTGAGAGCCATAAACCAGGATTAAGGCTTTAAAGCCTGAGTGCTGTACTTGGTTCTGCCAGCACAGCATAAACATCAGTTACATGATTCAAACAAGACACAGCTGCCCTTGCATTTAATGCATGTTTTTGAAAACAACGGTTCCAGCATACAGGACTGCAGCGTGAAGCATAAGGATGGGCAAGAAGTCAGGAAGAGACTGGCTATGAACTAGCAAGACCCATGACGCAGGCTGCTCAGACTCTGTGCTCCCAAGCTGTAGTGTGCTCTGGCATACACCAGTCAGGTACAGAAATTATGCTGCTGACTGAATGCTCTGCACCCTCCACTCAACAGGGACAGGGCTCCCCCCTCCACCCCTAACACTGCAGCTAGAGGCACCCTCTGCAAACCACTCCTGTGTTGGCACAGGTGAGCAAACACCAGGACCACTGCATAAAAAGGCAAACAGATGCCATACAACACTTGCAAGTTAGGCCAGAACTAAGGAACAAGTGAGGGGCTATGCTGCAGTTAGTGGGGAAAAGGCAATGGTAGTAGAAGAATCACCCAACTAAAACTCTTTTGCCCCTCCTGACAGGACTTGCTTCACACTAGATTTCGATTCAAGTCGTCAACTACTCTCCACACTGCCCTCAATACCCAAAGCATCTTAAAGCCAGGGAAAGCTGCCTCACAACCAGCACAGGTACAGAGTACCACATTCAGAGGGTATATGAGGCACAAGAAACCCTGACCCCTTCCCATTATGTGGGTAAGAGGGTACTGGGAATGTTTCTAATCTCTTCACCTATATTTGTTGCAGCTCTGACCTTCTCCTTTGAAACATCCGTCCTGATCTTCCAGTGACTGATGGTTTTTGCCTGACTAAGCATCTGTTCTAACCAAACTCAGCCAGGAAGGGAGATGTGGCTGAGTTGGGATGTTACACTGCACAGAAAGGAAAGTTTCAGTTCCTATTGCTCGGAGGCTGGAAGAGAGCCTAAAAGACAGTGGTTATAGAGCACAGGTCTGACCAAAGCAGGCTAGAGGACACACACTATGCCAGCACTTTCCCAATCAAATATAAACTGCCAAAAGAAAACACAAACCAAGCCAGCTCCTTCCAGTTATGGCGCACTCCTTCCAAACACAGCTCAGTTCAGGGCTGCCTGTCCATAAGCAGCTTGCCTCAAACTGTTAGGTATGTTAACGACAAACTGTAATTAGGCTGCAGAGCAAACAGAGGCACTATCTCAGGTCACCTCAACAACACATCAATTCTGCAGCCTAAGTATGACTGGCAGAAAACAAACCTATGGCCCAAAACAAAATCTAACTACTTCTGGTCACATCTTTCCTCTGTAACTCATTGAAGGGGACAGTCAAACCGCCCCTTTCAGTAGTGTGCCAACACAAATATTCTCCTCGCCTATGAAGAGGCAACACCAAGTGCTCTATGGATCCTGTTCCTGGATAACTTGAGCTGAGACAACAAGCCTGGACATGGGGGAAAACAATGGGATTTCCTACAGCAAGTGACCACAGATTTCTCAAGCACTGGACTGTTCCATGACATTGCATTAGCTTATCTGCATAATATACATGAGCTCTGTTTTATGCATGTTCCTCAGACAATTCCAGTTACAAGCTGTCACCATCCCTTATGCATCTGGATTTCATATGCTTCTTTGCTGTGACAGATTTACAGCCAGCCCCGGCTCCTTAAATCAGAGGCTCCTGTGGGGCTTGGCAATCCCCACACGGCTGAGCCTTGTAGGAGGGGATGGTGTTACCTGGCACGGCGCTTCCTCACTCGCCGCTCATGGTCAGCCTCTTCGTAATAGAGCTCATTGTGACTGGAGTCCCTGCGACGAGCTGCAGCGGCAATCATGGCACGGGACTGCCCCGATGCGTTGTTCCCTGGACCTTGGAGAGGCAAGGACAAACCAAAAGGTGGTGTTACTGCCACAGGACTGGGGCTGGGACAGACCGGTGCCCCACAGCATCTGTCAAGTGCTCTGTGGCTCCAGCCTTCCCAACTGAAGTTATAAACCCTTCCCCAGTCCTCAGGAGCTCTGACAGAAACCCTGCTAGGCAGCACGGGCTTAGAGAGGGAGCTTTGCCATGTGGATAAGGGAAGTTAGTTGGGATGACACATACACAAAGGCAGAGGTGAGGTGCACATGCCAAGGATGCAACTTACCACCCATTATATACGTTTTCAGTTTGAAGGCAAGAGCAGCTGGAACATACCACATTTCAGCAACAAGACAGTGTGAGCGCACAAGAATTGAAGAGTTGGAAAGAGGAGAAAGACAAACACAAGAGCATCGTGAGACATGGAGATGAATGGACAAAAGCCAAACTCCAGACAGTTACATGCAGGGAGGAAAACCAGGATGCAGGGCCAGCAGGGTCACCTTAAGATAAAGCATAGGCTTTCCCAGAAGGGCAGATGCTGTCAGAGCAACAACATTCCTCCAGGAGGGCAGGCTGGGGTCTATGTGTGTAGTAGCTTCTCATGGTACTCTGAGCACACCTGCCTTACAGCTTCTGTTGCTGTTAACAGATCCTACACAGGTCCAGCAACAGGGAAGCTGCAATTTGCTCTGTAACACCCACTTAAGTGACAGAGCTGTCTACTACAATAGCTTAACTAGTGACCTTAAAATACAGCAGTAGACTCTGCAGCTCCCCCATGCAGCTCACAGCTCGGGCTATTAAGGCAGACAGAGGCAAAATAATGTTGCCCCATAAGCCTACCAACCCTTCTATCTAGACAGAGGTGGCTCTACCCAGAGGGGGAAATGGAGTAGTCTCAGACCGCATTCAAACCACCACAAGCTGCTTTTCTACTCTGAAAGCCCTCACTCTCAACTGGCAGTGGTTAAGAGCAATCAACTGCACAGACATGCTTAAAATTCTTCTGCTCATGCAAGGGCAACTCTTTGGTTTCTTTCCTAAAAAGCACTAAGCACATTCCAGGACAGAAGCCTGAAGTTCACTCAGCAGCAGGAAGGACAAGCATTCACACAGACAGCTTTCGAAGAGGCTAAACACTTCAGACTGACAGCCCTGAAATGGAGGATGTGACTCAAGGGAGATACTAGCTCCCAAATTGGAATTAGAACTGTAATTTGCTTTGTTGACTATGCCCAGTGCTGAAAATCCTGGTTTTGAAGGTGAGCCTCCCCACTCTGTATACGAGAGATTACAGCAAGATGTTCTTCCTTCCTGGCTGCTCCAGTATCAAAGATGAAAGCTGCCAACAAATTAGGCTGCCTTAATAGCATTACTGTCTTTTCACGTGCAGGGTGTAAGAGACTGTCAGGATGCCAGGGTAAACTGCAAGCCAGAACTACACTCTGCTTCATCAAATGGATGGGAATCTTCTTAAAGATGTGCCTCTAAGCCTGAGATTTCCACATCCACAAAGCCAGCGGCATTGCACAAGGAATGCTACTGCCCCACAAGGGAAAGGCACAAGTTTTCAGGCCCTGGCAGGGTCAGGAGCTTGTCACTTGGAAAGGCCTGCCAGCCACTTGTAGAGCTTGCTTCTGGTTCCTTCTCTTCCAACAAAGCCTGCGAGCTCTCAGCTCCTAAGCTACTACGCTATCAGAGAGACAGTTTTACTTCCGAGCTTGGGCATTCCAACATCCCAGAAGGTGCTGCAGAACAGAGATCCTGTCACATCCCAAAGAGATGCGCTGCATCAGAGAAGACAAGCCAGCTACTAGCCAGAAGAGCACATCCTGCAGCCAGCCTGGTGGGCCACTGGGTTTGAATGGTATGCAGACGCCTTTGGGATCCGGAAGCCCTCACCTTCCACACAGCAGCCTCACTGAGTGCAAGCTAGAATGAAAGAGTGCAGAGCAAGTCTGCTTGCTTCCCCTCTCCACTCAACTTGTTCTCTCCCACCTTTGAGCTTACTCATTCCAGGCAGCAGGGCACGGTATGGGCAAAACTACCCTCTCCCTCCCCCCTGCTTCCCCCTTCCTCCGTCAGGATGGGGACATCTTATTGTAGGGATCTAAATAAACCTCCAATTAATTCTGGGGATCAGGAGCGCTGCATCAGGTTTGGGGAAACATTTAGAATAAGGTCTTGGAAACTTCTGAAGTCACCAAAATGAAATAAACATATTTAAAACCTAATTTACACACACACACAAAAACCCAACCCACACCCATAAGGCACTGAAACTTCGTTGAAGGCGAAACAATCACATCCCGTGTTTTTCCATGGGACATCCTTCGTATTTCAGTCTCCACACCCTCCATGCAGAACCACCTTCCCCAGCTAACCCCATTCCCAGCTCTAAAAGCCTTTCAATACTAACAAATTCATGGGCAGGATGGGCCTTACCACATTTTGCCACAAGACTTCAGCCACCCTTCACCATAAAAGCTTCTCTCTACAACTTCAGCTTTTCTATCCAAGGAATGCGTACTTCTATAAACTCTGTGACAGCAGAGCATACCCTGCTTATCAAGCCTAGCTGTCACTGATAGGGTTTAAGAGTGCCAAATGATTTAAGTCCAGTTTTTACTGGTTTGAGTGTCCACAGGGATCCACCCATCCATCCATCCACAGGCCTCTTTAAAGCCCAGAAGCTTGAAACAGGTTTGTTGAATGGCAAAGCTCAAAGGGGATAGTTATCTGTGTCTGAATTTCCATGAACTGCTTAGTGTCAGGATGACTTGGGAGCACAGCCATGCATAAGCCAGGCATAGCTAATTTAGTGCTAAGGCTGCAGGCTGACAAGCATTGCTTTCAGTGGCAACTGCTGCTTACACAGTTGATTCTTCCCACATTGGTATCAACCTTCTTCGCTTTCCTGAAGGCTGCCTGTGGAAGCATCACAATAAACCACTCGGGAGCTCATTTAGGTTAAAAGTTGTGTTTATTGTACTATCACAACCAAGGAGATGACCCGAGAGCGACAAAAAGCAGAGGCTGCCTAAAACAAGCAGTGGTGCCAAAAAGTGCTTGTCAAGCCACATAATTATAAGGCCTGACCCAAAACTTGGCCACTTTGCCTGGCAAAGACAAAAGCCTTATTGAGGGCTAAACACATCTGTAAAGTCATGGGGAACTGGCAAACTCGGCACTGTTAGGAAGATTTCCAGCAAGAGACAAGGATTTGGCAAAGCAAAAAGGTGAGAATGTGTGCATAACAAAGCATAAAGCCAACCCAGCCCTTCCCCATCCCACCCAGTCTCAGAGACTGCATTTTACCTCACCTACCATCAACATTGTAGACTTTCAGGCCAGCCATGTGCTTGGCTGCACGGGATTTGGAGGCTGTTAGTAAGGCCGGGTTGTAGACTGTGAAATCTCTGTAGTAGTTTTCCAGGACCACCAGCGCAGCTCGCTGGATGCTAGGGACAGAGAGAACAAACAAAATACAAGACAAAGCCCCCCAAAATGCAACAAGTTCTTTTGCTTCCTTAAAATAAATGAAAATGATAATAATAAAAAAAGAAACAGACACATTATTTGGGTCAGGATTGTCACACCCACAGAATTGTGCAATACATAGTATTAGTTACTCTCTGGGACCTGAAATTTAACTTGAAATGCACAGTAAATGTGTCCTCATTTCATGAGGAGGTTGACAGGAAACCCCTAAACAAGGGCAGCACAGATTGAAGCACTATGCTGCCTGCAGTATGGGAAATACAGAACATGAGCTCAGCCTGCCTTGGCTGTGAGGCTGAAGCTTAGAGCACCACCACGTAGGTTTTGCTGTAGCTGGCCAGCCTAGATGAAGGGACCAGCTCAGGATGGATGCTTTTCCCTTTGAGTCATTTCCAGCCGCAAGTCAGAGCTCCTCCATCAGAGCATTGACAAGAGCCCAAATCTCTTCAGCTTTCACAGCAAGATAAGATCACTGCCTGAGGAGTATGGCTACTGGAGAAGGGATTACCTCAGTATTGCTTGTTAAATCCCAGGAAGGACAGAATGAGCAGCAGTGACACTCCCTCCATCTCTTTGAAGGGATGCCTCTACATAACATGACGACACATAGGAGCAAAACAGCACACATGCCAACAGCAGGAAAGGCTCAACCCAGAGGTATCTTCCTTTGCAATCATTTCAATAACAGAGGTGTCTGTAGGCATTGCTACCAACAAATAGGACAGCACTGCAAAACAAGGCACAGCTATGGTGTTTAGAAATGCCAACACACACACATGGGATCCAGGATATGGCTCTCTCCATGTTGCTCTGGCTCCATGCCCCGATATGGTCTGGCAGGCAGTAGTGTCCTAAGCAAATCACCAAGATCACCCATACAGTCAGCTGGAGTTTGCCAAGAACCCACATTTCATTTTGAACCCACAAATATTATAAAGGGAACTGCCAACATATTTGCTGCCAGTTAATTGTAAAGTTCACACTTAGCAACAAAGCCTCTCCTAAGGAAAGCAACTGAGTATTCTCACACATGTTACAACATAGGAAGAAAACATAACAAGGATGGGAACGTGGGAAAAGAAGACATCAGCAAATTAAGACCTGAATTCAATTCGCAGCACTACAACTGATTCATGTCACGCTCCCAGAGGAGCAATTTCAGTTTTCCTGTGCCTGGTGCTAATATTAAACTTCTGCTTCACACCCCAGTGATTTAAACACCACACACACAAATACACCCTCTGCCACTGATCAGTGTAGATTCCAGCCCATTCACCAGATCCTGAGAAAGAAGAACAAACCCAGACTTGTTCAGTTTACCTTCAGCAGTCAGTATTAAGGTGCAGCACCATATATTTCATTAGCTGTACAAATTTAAGATGACTAATTTAGCTTTTGAAGCAAATTCTTTCTTCAGGACTGTTTGGATGCAGATTTCTTCTTCATCCAGCAAAAGCATCCTGAAGAAGCTGTACCTTTACCTTCATATTTCCTCATATCAGGTTCATTAAAAGCAGTTCCATTTAAGCACTCAGCTACTGATATGAAATAAAAAGGCACTATTTAACCAAGGAAATTACTTTCCTTTCATGAAGCAGTATAAAGGGCCCTACTGCCACACACACGTAGGTGCTACCAGAACAAATGAAAGGCAGTTTATTCCTCCCTGCCAAACTTGTGATTTCTACTGTGAATTTGCTGCAGCTTAAAACCAAAATGTCATAAAAGAAGTTATGTGGCAAGAGCACATATTCCCCTTTCTGACTACATTCAAACATGACCAAGTTTTTCCATGTCCACTTCCCAGGAAGGCAAAGCTCCACAGAGTTTCATCCCAAAATGCAGTGTTTGAAAAAACAGGCCCAACTAAAACCAACAAGATAAAAATTATACAGTTATACTCTGTTAATACACTGCTCTCATTCCAGACAGCATTGGGACTTCCATCCCAGCAGTGGGAAATGGAGGGTCTCCATTGACCACCTAGCTCTATCAGGATAAAGCAAAATGCATCACAGGAGAGAATAACTTACTTTAATACCCATACTTTTTCCCTGGATACCACAGAGTGTGTTATCATCAGGATGCCAGCTTTCCCCACCTACTACTACCCCTTCCATCTCCTAAATAACCAATTCATTGTCGTATCCACCCAAAATCTGAACACATTAAAGTTTTACATTGCAGAAACTGCCCTGAAAACTAAAAGCCTAGCTATTTACTGACAACACAAATCCAGTACAGGCTCAGGCCCACATGTGAGATACCGCAATGACAGAGAGGGTCTGCTCTGTAGGAAGCACATTGTAAGTAGACATTAGTCTCCTAAACTTCTAGCAGCCTATTTGCATCTCCCACAGAGTCATCACAAGCACGGCAGGTTAGGTAGGCAGCTGTACTGTGACTGCAAATTCGCTTTTGAAGAAAAAGGGGAAAAAAATGAAGAGAGGATGCTGCAGACAAGAAAATTAGAAGGGTCACAATAATTAGCGAGAGAGAAGGCTGAATCAGAGCCTTCTGAGCTGTGTTGCTCAACCTCTTCAGCCACATCAAGGGGAAGCCTCACCCTGCAGAGCTCAGGACAGCCAGCCCTGCCCCATAAGGAGCAGCAAAGCAACAAGAACCCCTACCCCCCAATTTCCCAAACAGGCACGGCCATCCCAAGCACTGCAGAAAGGGACCTAAACTGTGCAACGCAATGGGCAAGGAGGAAGGCAACCATAAGCCAACAGCCATCAAGAGCAGTCCTGCACAGCAATGGTCCCATGGTTTGTGAACAAAGCAAAACGCTAAGGAAGGCTGCTGTCTCCGCACAGAAATTCAGGGGTTTGGGGACTTTCCACTGCAGGGCAGACCCTGGCTTGGCAAGCAAGGCGAAGAGGCTGCAGAAAGCCTCCTCTCCACACACACCCCAGCTCCGAGGGGAATGGGAACTGGCAGCCTTCCCAGAGCCCGTGTTTGGAAGCTCTTCCCTTGCAGCAGTGTCTCAGGGAGAGTTCAGCACCATGTCGGTCACTGCATTCATTCCCCCCGCACTTGAGCAGAGGCTTTCCCTGCCTCTACGACTTTAAAGGAATGGGGAGGAACAGGAAGAAAGTGAACTGAAAGTTTCAGTATTCATTGCCGGCTCGGAGAAGGTCAGAGCAAGGACCTTCCCCGTGTCCTAGGAAGAAGATCATATCAAGACACAAAATAAGCATTTTCATGCAACAGTTCAGACTCAAACCCTTCAAACGGAGGGGAAAAACCCCCTTCCATACAGGCCAGTAGCCTATTGGAAACCCAGTTTTCCTTGTAGGCTGTACCAGAAAGGTTTTCTGCTTCGTTGCTTTGCATTTTTTGCTGTTGGGAGGATCAGTTTTAGTTTTGTTCTAAATGATCATCACCACAACCCTGGAGAAGGCCATGTCACAGCATGCTGCCAAGAGGAAAAGCAAACAAGCAATCCCCCGGGGTACCTCGGTGGCATTTGGCAGCAGAGTCCTTTACAAACAGTAATGAATTAACTCGTGCAGGGCATCCAAGGAAGTGGAGGAGGGGAGTATGGGATACAAAGGCAGCAACTGTTGCCAATTCTTTCCACTCGGAAGGTAAGTCAGCAAGGGTTTTGCCTGAATACTTGCTCCTATATGGGATTTTGATACCTGAGGTTTTGCTGTACCCTGTAGCTCATTCTGGCTTTGTACTTGCCTTCTGTGACATCGCTACACCAGTACTGACATTAGCTTTTTTAGAGGATTTCCAGGAAAACACGATAGTGCTATACTGAAGCAAAGCACAAAGAAAGAAGCTTGTTTATATAACCAAAACACTGGCTTTGGGCCCTGCTGGTTTCTAGGAAAAGGGATTTGAGTCTTCTGAAATGATGAGGAAGGGTTAGTGAGAAAGAAAATGAGAAGAAAAATAAAGAGATGGAAACCACACCTCAACACTCAAAATTGCCACTGGACATACTAGAGACCATCACTCATGTGGCTGTAGCAGCTTTGTGCTTTCCTGCTAAGCTAGAAACGTAGCCTGTCATGGTACCATACCAACTATGATCACTGCTGATCATCCAAAGCAGAGGAGCACCTCCTGGTTTTGTAACAGATAGAAGCACACATATAGAAAGAGCTGAGCTGTTTGCTGCTGAAGCGCTCACTTCCTTACCTCGCTACAGATGCAAATCCTGAATCAGAGTTTAGGGTGAACCACACACTTTAAATCCACAGGGATAGCCAGAGAGGCCTGATCAGTGCTGTGTGAACTGAGGGCTGAAGAAGCCTGGGGTTATTTAATCCAGTGATTCCCAACACAGATTCCACTCCTCCAACAACACTTTTTGTTAATGCTCTTCAAAACAGACATAGCATCCAAACAAGCCAAGCTCTCTGGGCACACAAAACACACACCACAGCCAGACGGGAAGCTCTGGCACCTCAAAGAGAAGCTGAGCAAGGACTGCACACAGGAACCTTCCATGCAGAGTCAGCTTTACCTTCAGGGCTCTCTCCAGCCTAACATCCATATCAAGCTGAACTACCATAAGAGATGCTGAGGTCTCCCGGAGCGGTGAGCTGCTCACCCACAGCACTCTGTACTCCCCTAGCACTGTTGTCAGCTCACACCCAACAGACTCAGGAAATTCCTGTGCCCTCCCCAGAAACATTTCCTTCCCTGAAAACCCCTTTATTTCACATACTCTTTCGCTAGATACAGAGCTGGGGCTCGAGCTCCTGGTCCTTCACCACACTTGACTGCTCTTCCAACACAAAGCCACCAGGACTGAAACCTCAAAAACAGAACTGGAAATAACTGAAACAAAAATGTTTCCCACACCAACACCCCTGCTGAGAACAGTTGCAGAAGGGATTTCTAACATCCTTCTAACACACATTTGCTACCCTGGTCTGCCTACCATAGTGAGGTATGATGCTCAGATGGTCCCCATGCAGCATGGCCACATCAGGATCCATCTCGTGTAAGCTGACAGAGCATAAATGATTTGGTACTCACTCTCTTTTCCAAGCAGCACCTTGAAGCAAAGCTCCCAAAAGAACAGAGGTCACACAGAAGAGCTCTGCAGTGCCAGAAGTAGCGCCAATGCCTTAGCTACAGTTTTGCCCTTCCCAGTAAACAGAGCCGGAGTCAGACCTCGGCACAGATGCCGAGCAAGGAACTGCTTCAGCAGCTGTGGCCAAACAAAGGAGAAAAATGCCTTTTGAGTGTTGTCACTACAACAGCATTTCACATAGGTAGGGGGAAGAGAACAAGGCCACAGCCCCTAGGAACAAGAAAAACACATTATCTTGTCAGACAACCACAACTGAAGTCTCTGCTCAGCTAAGACAGGGAAGCACAATTCTCACCCTCCCTGCAACAGGCACCAAGCGACCAGGGTGCAGAGCTTGTTTTAGATACTCAACTTCTGGCATTTGGTCAGCCTGGGAAGAGAATCTGCAAGGTCAAACCTTTACTGGAGAAGGGAAAGAAACCTCAGTACAGTAAAATGAAAGAACAGGAATTTAAGTGTGGCCTCATCCATCTGAACAACTGTCACATGAATGTTTTAAGGAGAGCACCAGCCCAGTTTCTATGTACAGATCTCCCCTTTTCTGCCCCGCATGGTCCAAGACACTGTGCTCACCAACACACACACTCTATGCCAAGTTTCATGGTTTGTGAGACAAAAACCAGAACCAACATACCAGCTAAGCAATAGAGTAGTTAATCACTGATGCAGGAGGGATTTCAACATACGAGTTTTCTGACTGGGAAGACAAGTCTAGGATGCATTTTCAGGTTGGGATTTGCTTTCCTTAACAACAGCCTAGCCAAAACCCTCCAATACAAGTGAAAGGAAAACAGATCCTGCAAGCCTGCCACTATATCTTCCATTCTATATGGAAGATAACCTCAGAGTATGGAAAAGGGAGCTCTGAAAAGGAGAGTATAACGAAGCTTCAGTGTGGGAAGGGAAGAAATCCACTCCTTTATGTCAAACAACCCAAACAAGCTACTTATTTAATCCTCCCTGAAGAACCCTATAAAAGTATTCCCACACCAGTATTTAGAAGATGCTGGTACAGAAGTGCAGAGAGCTGAGTTTTAACAAGCAGCTATAAAACCCCAGTAAACCCACAGGCATGCTCCCACCGCAATTCCCCTTCTAGGAAACTTCCCAGCCTGACGGTTCAATAAGTTAACTGGGCTTTAGGGTCCCAGCACCTTTATTGGTAGAACTTCAAATGCTGATGAATGCTTTCCCAACAGCCGCATTGCCCTCACCTCCACTTCCCGCAACTGAAGGTGGCAGCTGGTATCATTAACTAGGACAAAAGCCTAAACTACTAACAGCAATATATAGTGAGGAGGAAGAGGAGAACACAATCCTCTCAAAGCTATCCAAAAGGTCAAATAATATGGTTTACCAGGAAAAGACAGTCACTGTGGTGAGGTCAGATACTGCAACAGCACCACACTTCCTCAGCAACACAGTGAATGTCTCATTTTACAGCACACAGGGCCAATGGAAGCAAGTATCACAGAGACACTTCCTACTACCCCTGACATCATATTCAACAGATAGAAAATGAAGTAAGAGATCAGCTGCAAAAGTCTAAAGTGAATTTTAGAAGCAATGGAGGCACCGGAACACCAGAAGAGCTTCCTACGGGAAGCACGGGACTCTTCACAAGAAAGGGAAGACTTAAGCTCGTGCTGAGCCTAAGCTTCTTTCCAGGTTCACTGTATGCAATTCCAGGATGCCTTACTGCAGTGGGTCAGCCTAGGAAACCAGGAAGGCTGTCTTTAGGTCCCTCATGGAACAGCAAAGGGGAGCTTGTTAGCATGAGGCAAAGGTACGCTGCACTGATTCCCTCAGCCCAGCCATTGGGATGTGTACATGAGCACACAAAAAGAGCAGCTTCAGGGACTGCATCTGAAAGAGCAGCTTCTGAAAGCGTGGACATGAGGCATGCCAAATCTCTCCTCAGAAGGCTGAGGATGCCAGCTGCCAGGGAGCAGGCTCCAAAGCAAACCACTAGCATCCTCCTACACCAAGACCACCTCCCCAAGAGGAACACTGTGTGTGGGGGAGTTGTTTTCAAGCACTTAACATGCAGATACCCAGCAGAACCACTAAATCCAAACAGTACAGCTCATGGATCAGCCAGTGGACAACAGCAGCTTTCAAACACTAACAGCCTGGGCTGGATTTCAACCAGTTCCTCAGACACCAATAACCACATGCAGATGTCCCAACAGCTCTCCAACTAAAGACATCCACTTCCCTTTGATCATATATCACACATTCAAATCCTCTCATCAAGAAAGCAAGTCCCTGCTACCAGCACCTCCCTGCCCCAGGGTCTGCTGCAATGCAGAGAAGAAAGATGAGAGCAAAGGAGCCACGTATCTGCCATGTCCCAGACACCCACAGTGAACCAAACCAACATCTGGCCAGACATCCAACACCAGAAGCCCATCCCAGCACCCTCAGGAGCCAGGAGCAGTTGATTTGGATCTGGAAAGCAGCAGCTACTGGATCCACAACCTAAAGCTCAGAAATGGGGAATAGTAAATATACCAACTTGTTTATTTAGGAGAAAATAAAAAACCAACTAAACAACTACCATCTGCTTACACTGAAGCAAAACCAAAGCCGTGAAAGGCTTCCTTTATTTATTGAGCAAATTAGCAGCTTGGGAAGAAAGGCAGTGAGAGAAGAGCACAAAGGACACAGCTTAAGTGAAAAGATGACGGTAAGATGCTGATGCTGAGATGTCCCCACAAACCCGCACAGCATGGTGGATACAGGCACACCAGGCATACATGGGTGCCAACAGAGCAGAGGCAAGACGGCTTCCTGGGGCACCTCCAAGTGTTGCATCCAGTTACCAACAGCCCAAGTAGGCTCCATTTGTCTGCACCAGCTCAACACAGACCTGTGACCAATTTGAGAGTGAGGGATGCTGCTGCAGTAGATCTTACAGTTAACGCCTCCACAGCTGAGCAGACTATTGGGGAACGAAGAGCCCTGTGGAAGGAGACCTGCATGAACACCGCCAGGGATGGAGCATTCACAACTTCCTTGGGCAGCCTGTTCCAGTGTCTCACTACTCTCACAGTGAAGAACTTCGTCCTCATATCTAAGCCGAACTCCCCCGGTTTCAGTTTGAACCCATCACCACCTGTCGTATTACCACAATCCCTAATGAAGAGTCCCTCTCCAGCATCCTTGTAGCCTCCTTCAGACACTGGAAGCTGCTCTGAGGTCTCCATGCAGTTTCTCTTCTCCAGGCTGAACAGCCCCAGTGTTCTCGGCCTGTCTTCATATGGGAGGTGCTCCAGCCCTTGATCGTCCTCATGGCCTCCTCTGGACTTGCTCCAACAGCTCCATGTCCTTCTTATACTGGGGACACAGAACTCATAGAGCTGGAGATACAACTCCACATCAAGCCCACAGCAATAGTGACAGGACAAGGAGTAATGGGTTTAAACTTAAACAGGGGAAGTTTAGGTTGGATATGAGGAAGAAATTCTTTACTGAGAGGGTGGCGAGGCACTGGAATGGGTTGCCCAGGGAAGTTGTGAATGCTCCATCGCTGGTGGTGTTCAAGGCCAGGTTGGACAGAGCCTTGGACGATATGGTTTAGTGTGAGGTGTTCCTGCCAATGGCAGGGGGGTTGGAACTACACGATCTTAAGGTCCTTTCCAACCCTAACTATTCTATGATTCTATAATAAACTGCCATTGACAATGATAATGCTGTGTCCAGCTCTGCACCTTAAGGGACATGGCCTGGGGCATGAGATGTCCCTCACACTTGGGCCACAGCTGGTCACCTTTGGACCTGCTGGGGACAGAAGCAAGGACTTGAAGGTCTGCTATCCTCAAGCCCAGCAGAGGAGCACACTTTAGCAGACATAAATGCACCATCAAGGAGTGCTCCTGCACTGCAACGAACAATCTATCTCCTCATGCAGGCAGCAGCAGGACTGCTTTCAGTGAAATCATCACTGCCATGATAGGATGCTGTTCTGCCTCTTTCCCTCCGCCCCATCTCACCTTCCTTCTGCCACCAGAAGCCTCTGCAACCCCTAAGCACTGGAAGGACAGTTAAAACGACTGCAGAAATTGAGCTGGGTTAAATAAGCCAGGAAGATACATACACAAACTATAAAGCCACATAAATAATAGGGAGATATAAATTGCCATTTCTGCCATTCAGATCCCTGTGCAACCAGATATGACTTCTCTGAGAGGGGTAAGGGAGGATAAGGAAGGATCAGACCATTGACAGGATGGATATTTTTCAGCAGCATTAGTTTAAGAAGTGACATGAAACTACGATCATACATTTAAGTCATTAAGGATATACTGAGTATTTATGAGGGAGGCTTCAAAAGTTGAGATTATATTTAGGATTTAAGGAGTCTCAAACAAGTCAGAGGGGACAGGACAACACCAGGGTGTGCTTCATCTTCTGAGCACAGCAGCTGGGAGCAAGAAAGAGCTTACCCTGCATGCAAGAATGAAACAGGCCCTTTGTACAGACACGTAAGGGATGAAATACCAGACTCCCCCAAGCCCTAAGCTACAGGGCACCCACTAGTCTCCAACTCAAGCTTGTTTTGCTTCTCCAGCACCTAGGAACCTTGCAGCAGCCAGCAGTATACAGCTGGATTACCACTTCCAGGCCCTGGGAGTTACAGTCCATGACAGCAATGCATTTCCTCCCCCAGCACACATGTATGATAAGCATCTGATTAGTGTGAGCATCAAAAGGAAAAAGAAATCAAAATGCAGGAACTGGCAGCTATGGCAAGAAGTCTGTGAGAAGTCTGCATTTTCGTGAGATAATTTATAACCTGACCATGCATCAAATAAGGGCAGAGTCTTCAGACAAGGAATTCTTCAAGTTACATGAATAGTTATGAAGTAACTAAGGGTGGGGTGGTGGTTTTTTGTTGGGTGTTGTGAGGATTTTTTAGGTGAAAGCTAAAGGAATGCAACTTCAATTCCAAGGAAACAACAGAAATGAAGTGCTAAAGCCTCTCCTGGCAGGAAAACCTCAGTGCTGTAGCAGGACTTCCCATTTAGCTGCTGCTGCTATGAAACATCAGTATCCAGCTCTTGCTTCAACAGCAGCTTTAGCCTCTCCTAGGATCTCTCTTGCAATACCTCAGAGCATTATTTCCCTATGAGCCTACATGGGCAGGCCTGAAGAGGCAGAATCAATGCTCCACACTAGCAGACCTTTGCACACAGAGGAACATCCCTCTCAACAGTCCAGCATCCCTCCACTACAGAGCATCCTCCACTCCAGCAAGCTCTGCACAAGAGCTATTTTGCCCAGCAACACAGTGGCATGGTCCATGGTTCCAAGCCGAGCATCAAAATTCCATCCTCCACAAGGATGCAGCTGACCCTCCACCAGGACTCTGGGAGCACAAGCTGGAGTTAACAGCCCACAAACCTCAGCTGAGGTCCTTCCTGCTGGGCCAAAGAGCCTGTTCCGCTGTCAGATGGGAAACAGCTCTCCCCAGACTGTCAGCTGAGGTCTTCATATGATCTAAACTGCATCAGGGGAATTTAAGAACAGAGGTTCATTCAATGGGAGTCAAGTTATAAGGGAAAAGAATGCCCCCAGTTGAGGGGACGGGACACACACCTAACCAAAACCCCCTCTTTTACGACCACCCACCTCCCCATTAACTCTTTCTTACTTCTTCAGGGTAGGGTCAGGAATTAGCTTCCAGTTTTCTTGGCCATGACTCAGTTGTGCTGTATGAGAACTGTAAATCCACAATTTCTTGCGCTTCTACCATGAAATGAGCCTCCCCCTCTCCCCCAAGGGGCACAGAGCTCACTTCACTCCTTTGCAGAATACTTCTATTTTATCATTCACCACAAGAAACAGATGTCAAAGGTTGACGGGGTGGATTTTTACTTTCTTTTTCCCCCCCAGCATTTGAAGATAAAAGTATCTTCACGGCCACAGAATTTGTTCAGCAGTTTTAGAAAGACCATCTGTGTCTGTGGGTGGTACACACAGGCGCTTTGGAGGGCACTGACAGCAGGGGGAAAGGAATTACATGACAAACCCCTTAAGTATAGGGTATGCTGGAGCACATGCTGCTCTTGCACTTCTGGGCAACAGTAATTTTGAAAGACAAACCAACAAGAAGGGAAATCCCTGCAGATGAAACCAATGGCATTTCCTCCGCACCATCTCTTTTAGAAGGATGGAGCCTACCAGAGCTCCCCATCACGGAGCGAGTAATACTGTACTACCAAGAGGGATTAATAATTGACAGCAGACCCTTCACTTACATAAAGGCTCATAAACTTGTAAGTATTAAGTATGCCAAAAATGTGAGACTGCTCCAGGGTATAACAATCACCCTGTGCCACTCGCCACGGCTGCCTGGTGCATCTGCAGGAGCACAATACAACCAGCATCTGGGCTGTGCTCCAGGACACACAACTCCACAGTGGAAAGGAATGGAGAGGTGGTGTATGCGCAAAGGGTATTGGGTGATCAAAGATCAAGAGCAAACAAGGAAAGGGGAGAGGGGTAAGAAAGATGACCACAAGCACTTCAGTTCCCTGAGCTCTGTCACCTTTACCAAAAGGATGAGCAGCTCTATGGGCAAAGCCATAGAGAAACCCTTCTGAGGTTAAAAAGTCCTAAACTGAGCTTTGCTGGCAACATCGCCCCATGCACCACCAAACAGACCCTCAAAAATCAGAACAAGACACCATTCCCGTAACTGGAGTATCAAAGGAGAATACCCTCTACTCAGCAGGGAACAGCACACATGTGTTTTTCAGGGGCTACTGGAAAATTCCCTTCTGCTATTCCATGGCTACCCTCATGGCAAGAGCAATCAGGTGAATTGCTCTCGGCAGCACCATCCTCCTGGAGGAGAGGCAGCAGATACAGGCAGGAGGGGGAAAGGAATGGCCTGTGAGTAGGAATGCGGTTGGAAGTCTTTTTCCATCAAGTCATTATCAGTTCAGCCCCAGGTCAGACCTTCCTTCCCTACTCCACTGCATGGGGCATTTGTAGGGTGCTAATACTGAACTGCCTCTGGCACACAGCTGTGGACAGAGCTCTGCACACCTAGGAATGGGAGCATGGAGAAGCAGCACGGAGATGATGAGCTGCAAAAAGGTGGCTGTAAACACCCGATTATGCAAAGTGCTGCTGGAAAGACACTGGTTGGAGGTCTGGGGTCTGACACCTCTCAGTGCTAAAGAAGCTGCTCTGGAGCAGACCACCCGGTTTCTACAGGAGCTTCACCCGGTTTCTACAGGAGCTTCACGCATGCAGATGCGATTAACACCCATTTAGCTGCCTATCCCAGAAGTTCTTGGGAGGAGAGACTATTCAACGCTCGTGATCTTCAGGTTTTGTGATGGGCAGGGATGGGGGATGCTCACACAAATGCTCATCAGGGCGCCTTACACTGAAAAAATGCATTCAGGAACAAGGCCAATTTCAGACAGTCTGCAAAGTTGGGAGTCTGTGGAACATGCTATTCTAGAAGCTTCTGCAATCAAGGCAGCAGGAGAGTTAATAAGATGTTTTGCTGCAAAACAAGGTAAAAACTCATCAGCTCAATCTCCTTCATCACAGTGTTTATCCCTATGGAAGATGGCGAGTGTTGAAGAAATCCCCAAGGGGAAAGGAGGATCAGTGTAACCCTTCTAATCCCTAGGAACACAGACCAAGCAAAGTGCACACAGGGTAGAGGAAGCGCACACAAGCCCAGAGCGTCTCCAGGAGGAGTTAGCTGGGCAGGTTCAGCACTGGACTAATGTGCACCAATGCTTGTTCTTCAGCCTGACTGGACACAGAAATAGTCCATGAGTGTATGGGATCAGTCACACTATGAACAACCAGTTGGACACACATTATGAAGTTCCACAAACCACAAGATTTCAGCAGCTCTTGCCTCAAGAGATCCAGCTTCCTAAACTCATGGTTAAGCTACACTAGAAATCGAACCAAAGCTGTTTATATGCCATGGAAGCTTTCCTCTTGAGGGGTAGGGAGATTTTAGGCCAGCATAACCTGAAGAGAAGTGTTGACACAACTCCAAGCAAGAACACTCTGTGCAGTTCAAATGCTGACCAGGTGTTGCTCATTATAAATATATCACCCTTGAAAAAGGAAAACAGATTTGAGCAACACCTTGCTGTTGCAAGGTCAGATGTGCAGGACCGGCAAATGCAGGCTGGAGCATGGAGTAGCTTATTCCTGCTCTTTAGTCCTCCACACACTCCCTCACTAGGGAACACAGGGACATAGACAAGACTGCTCATCAGACTAGATCAGTACACACTGACAGCCTAGTTTTATAAGCAGCAGATTTTTATATATCATGTTTTATAAGCCACAGATTCAGTAGATAAAAGACTACCAACCCAAAACAGGTGGGCCAAAAGTGGCATCAGCTTCCACCATGCCATTCCCTTTCAGAGAGCATCAACCAGCTCATCCCCATCTGCAGAAGTTGTACCCTGATTCCAAAGGCATATAGAGGCCTCCCCACCTGCTCCACAGCCATCTGGTTCATAAAGGCAAGCCCATGTCAGGAAGGACAGAAAAGCAGACTGAAGCTCTTAGTACTTCATAGAGTCCAAGACATGATGAAGTACTATGACCCTGCTCCTCACATCCCTACTGTAAAGATGAGCTAAAGGGAAAAGGATCCGCTCTCAGCCCCTTCTAAAATCAGAAAACCAAGCCTATACTGGAGCACAACATTCAGTCTATGTGCAAGATCAATAAGTTTGAAGCCATTCATCTTGAGTTGTCTAGACTAGCAAAGCTCTAGGGTAAGGAAAATACTTACTGGAGAGGAAGGGAGTACTACAGGAAAAGAGGGTTTTCTCCATCAAGATCCCTCCTATGTAGTTTCTGAGCCATCCAGAAGGTACTGAACTGTAGATGACAGCTGCCACCAGTGTCCTTGTCCATAGGGACAGATCAAAGCCTCAGCTGCAAAACCAAGCCTCAGCTCGCAAAACTAGCAGCATTTCAATTGAGAAATCACCCCCTACCTTTATTTCCCTGTGCTGGTGCTTTCAAAAGCCTCACCAGAACTCCCAACCCAACCTCATGCTTCTTCCCAGGCTTGACCTTTCTGGCATCAACTCTATACCCTACTCTTCACCCATGTACCACCATACATCACTCCCTCTGCATGGCAAGCCTTCCTGCCAGGAGCAGCAGTGAGCTGAGACTTGGCACCACATTCACTGGGACTCCAACATAACTTTTACCTCCCCCTTCCAGCTCCTGAATGGATGCCAAAGGGAACACTCGTTTTGGCAGTTCAAGTCTCCCAGATGAAGAGTTACAGCCAAAGTGCTGGGGGTGGGACCAAGGCAGCCTATTAAAAGGTTGATTATAATATGAATTTGGGGAGCTATTTACAAATATGCTTACCCTCCCGGACCTAGGGCCCTCGGGGGTGGAGTAGAATACCTAACTCAGCATTTTCAGCTTCTTTACTGGGTTTGGAGCCAGGGAGGGTGGAAAATCCTGTCTGCACCCTGCCTGGCGAAAACATGGGTTTCCAGAAGGGTGGTGGAGCTATTGTTTTCTTCCCTTCTCCCCTAGAAAGCCTGCTGTGCTCATATTTGTGTAGCTGCCTCTGCCTCACCAGAAAAGACCTAGAATTTGAAAGCTTCTACCTTGGATTAAAAGGGTCAACATCAGAAATTTTCCTGGGGAAAATCCAGAGCTACTCTGGATACACTGATACGATGTCACAAGAGCCTTCCCACCACCAGCTTCTCTGGAGCACGCTGGACTGTTGAGGAAGATGAACTCCATAAGCAGCCAGGAAGGAAAACTCTGAGATACCTGAGAGCACAAAAAGGACAAAAGGCTGGACTGAGGCTGTGATTTCAGGAGGCAGTCAGATCTCTATACCTGTTAAAGCATGCTTCCTCCTGCCAGGTGACAGCCGACAAACCCATCTAAGACCCCTTTAAAAGTGTGGGGGTGAGGCAAGCATGCATGGTGGCAAACGGAGTGGCCAGAGGCAGGAACAAGTAGCATATGCATAGTCTATCATAACTATCCCCACCTCTCCAGCACATCCAGAAGGCTGCTTCTCCAGCCTTCCTGACTAATTCAAACTGTTCTTGCATGCCTCAGATCAGCAGACCTCCCATTCCAGCTCCATGCCTCAGCCAGAGAGTCAGACAGAGGCAAAATGCAGCCCCTTGTGACCTGCACTGACACGTCACTGACAAGCAGGTCACTACCTTTATGGAAATTTGGCAATATCATACTGCAAAGATGTTCCAAAGTTCCCTAATTCCCCAAGTAACTCTGTTGCTCATAGCAAGATAGAGAGAGAATGAACTGCCCCTTTGTGCAGAGACATTTGGCTACTGATTAGATCTACAGTTTTACCTTTACATTAGTAAAGATGGAAAGATGCAGAAGCTTCAAAACACATCGATATACGTTATCCCCATCTGTAAGAAGCTAAAGGAAAAAGCAACACTAGTTTACCATTACTACACCCACTTGATGAGACTCTCCTGTAGCACACAACACCAAAGCATCTATTTGCTGCATGATGTGGATTCAGTATGACAAATAAAATTCCAGCCAGCTTACAAACAAATGAGAGGTTATTAATTTTCACATGTCTAATTTCACCCTGGATCCTACAACTCTTCACTGCCCTCACATCACCCCAGGCATTTCAAAACATCTCTGCAAAGAGAAATGGAGAGAACACTGTTTCTAACACATATGCTATTAAATACTTAGGCCCTGGGTCTCGAGCAAATTCTTTGCCTCCAATGGCAAGCCAGGCATGCAGATGCATAGCATCTTCTTTCCTCTAAACACAAACCACAATCTACCACCAAGCAACCAGCAAACTCTCTCAAACCAAACCTGCACGGTGTTGTGTATATATATATGAATATACATATATATATATGAATACACATATATGTGTGTGTGTATATATATGCATACATGTACTGAACTTCCTGTGCAGCATTCACTTACAAGAACTGCCCTGGCACACCTCAAGGCACAAAGCTGCGGCACAGGGGAACTCTGGTAGTTATCTCTCCACGTTTGTAGTTTCAAAGGCTATGGTGGAACTGTCACTTACCACAGAGGTATTTTTAACTAAAAGTTTAATAAATCAAAGGTTTCACAAGAAAACCAACTGAGAACAGTTCATTATTTTAAACCCTGAAGGTGATCTTTCATTAAGTCAATGGGAACACTTCCGTTACAGAAGAGGGACTCTTCTTCATATTTTAAAGAGAAGGAAAATACAGCAGAGTCCACACCTAGTTCCCCCAAAAGGCTTTGAGTTCTTCCATTAAGCTAGAAACAACATCCAGGAATCAACACCCAGCCTTGAGCTTCAACCACTTAAATCTGCTTCAAAGCAATTCCATTGCTAAGCCAGTGACTGCAGGAGACCATTCCTACATCCAATTAAACCAGCAGACACTAATCTCTCCATCTGCAACAGATACGCATGCCATAGGGGTCTGGACAGGATAAACAGAACAGATGTTTAAGTGCACATACAGTCTGGGGAATCATCTTCAGTGATCAGTGGCACAGGAACCAAGAGATTTCTAGACACAGGAACTAAGCAGATTGAGACATCTGTCCTTTCTTGTAGCTTTGCTGAGGGAAGCATTAACCCCAGCAGCAAAGTGGAAGCAAGCATATATCACACCTACAGACATTGCACAAAGATTCCCAGACACATCTGACCCAGCAAACCAATCCACACTTATGGCCAAAAGAGCACCACACTACAAAACCAAATCAGAGAGCTGCCAAAAAAAAGAAGCACCTATGTATGCCCCAGTACTCATTTAAAGTATTACTCCTAAATGCTCGAACTGTTTGGAGACTTTAGCTGTAACAAGGCAACTGCTTCAGAAGGGCTAAATGCTATTTCCCTCAAGCCAAAACAAAACCGAAGACCTTAGGAAAAATAAAGAGTCCCCAGTCACTGGAAGCAGCTTTCAAATCCCACAGTGCGGCTAAGCCCTTGAAGGCAGCCTGTCACAGCAACAGGCTTCAGAGCACAAGCACCTGAACGGAAGCATTTCAAATGGCTGCAAAAGGCAACTGTGTGCAAAAGGCACACACAAGAACAAAAGTGCTCAATCCAACCCAAAGAATGTTTATTCTAGTCAGGTCCAGTTAAAAGTGCCCCTGCCTGTGGCAAGGGTTGGAACTGGATGAGCCTTAAGGTCCCTTCCAACCCAAACTGTTCCATACAGCTCCTCTTGGATGCATAGGGCAGTGAGGACAAATGGATGCTCTCACCAGCACGTGAGGCTGCTGACTGCTTTCTCACACAGGGCCACTTCTTCCTTCAGCCCCTGCCAAAAGGGCTGGCCTGTTGTCAGGCTGCTAGAGGAGTGATGTTCGGCATGGCCTGAAGGGCTACTTTCAAAGCAGTGCTAGGCCTGTAGAGTCAAAGAGCTACACAAGGAGACCTCTCCCCTCCAACAAAGAAAGAGGTCAAGAAGCCCAGGGAAGCAATTTAAAGATCTCATCAGGCTTAGCTCATTGACCAGCCTAAAGTTATGTTGACAGTTCTTTTACACACATGCACAGGACTCCTGAAGCAGAACATCCCCTCCCATACTCACAGAGGGGAAGAGAGGTTCAGTTTGGTAACTTTGGAAAGGCTCTAGGACTGCTCTGGGGGAAGATTCAGACACCAGCCATATCACATGTTCAAAAGCACTTGATACTTCACGCTACAGCACAGCCATACTTAAATACACCACTGGACTTCAAGGGCTTGTACCTACCTCAGGTGACCCAAGCTGTAGTATCGCGACTCTCCATCCGTTGACCGAACCACCTTGACAGTGAACATGGGCTGCAGCTGTCGTAGCTCCAGCAGCACAATGGCCAGGTAGTGAATGAAGAGCAGAGCATCCACCAGCGACACGGCGTACTGCACTATGCCCTGGTAGTTGGTGTCCTTCGAGTCCAAGATGCGAACGCCATAAAAGAGCCAGTAGGAAAACACAAAAAGGAAGATGAGGACCAACAGAAGGGCCCGAAACACAAACACCCTGGGGATATCTGCCTTAGGCTGGCGGAAAAACAGAGCCCAGGTCCCAATCAGAAGAATGAGGAGTTTAAACGCCACAGAGATGAACAGTCCCTCACAGACAGTACCACACGGCTCCAGATCATCCCGCCACAGGATCTGGGGTAAGAGAATGAAGGCGATGGGGGTAAGGAAGACAAGGAGTCCGAGAACAGCTGCCACTGTTAAGCCCAGGTAACGCTTGCAGTCCAACCCAACGCTGTCCTCCAGATCCTTACTGATCCGGGCAACGTCCTCCTGGGAAATACTGTGCTCAGAGGTGCCTGTGATTGCTGTCGTGGTCTCACCCCAGTTGTCATCCTGAGGGACGAAGAGATAAAGAAAAATCATATTGAAACAATCAGGTTATTCCTTTCCAGGTCTTCCATTTTTCTTGCCTGGAAACAGACTTGAGTTGCAGAAAAATACAGCAAAAGCAACACCTTCAATATACTGAATAACCAACCCTGAAAATTAGCAAAGCTTTGGAAACAACAGCAACTTGTCCAAACCAGAGACTATACACGTTAAGTGTTTAAAAACCTGTAAGCATAGGGCAGGTAGCTCAGCTTGCTATGCCACTCACTGTATCCCAGAGGTTCCTCTTCCAGCACATTTAACAAGTAATATCACATAGCTCTTGGAAACTGCAGCAATCATCAGTTCCCACGTGCAGGGCAAGGACTAGCACTATTACAGCCCACAAATTCCATGGTGCAAGCACACCACAGAAGCTCCTGGAAGGGAAATCATCATTTTAGTTGTTGTTGCACAACCAAAAACATGTTCACACATTATTTTCTCATCCATAACAGAAGCAAGTTCCTCCACTTTGTTTTCTTTTACTATCCTCTATGGTTGTGCTGCCCTCAATAGCTGCCATTCTAACAGAAGTTGAATTAAACCAACAAAGAGTGGTCACAGAGGATATTTTCAGGAATGAGGCTTTAAATTTAGAAGTTCCTAGACTACTAAAGATATTGGTGCCCATTACACCGTCAGAAGCCTCTCAGCCACAAAGCAGCTTACCTGAAATGCAATCACCATACAGCCAAGCTTCAGATTACATTATGTTTTCCAAAAGTCTCATTTCTTCCCTAGCTAATACCAGAGCCTATCTCCCATCCTACGAGGCTTCCAATTGCTTCTTCCTGGTGCTGGCACAGCCAAAGAGTTACACTGACATGTATGGATTTGACTGGGAGCTGCTGCTGGAGTGACTCATGAACATGAAGTGTCCGGATGGTTCCCACAAATACACACCAAACAGCAGCAATACATGCACTTTGTTGCTTGGCACCTTTGCAGCTGCAAACACTCATTCAGAAGAAGGTATTTTGCTCTTTCTCCTACCCTTCAGTGTGCATCTTCCTGCAGCCTGTGTCATTAATAGGATTTACACCTTCCCCGGACTTCTGCAGCTACACATGCTGATGGAAGCATTTTGTTATAAAGAAAGAGGCATCATTTTAAACTTTTATTCACTTCTTTAAAGGCATTACAGGAAAGAGTCTTCAAGTATCTTCGGGAAAGGAGTTGACAGAGGCAGTACAACTACTTTGAACAACTCCAGGGATTTAACTTCTAATGCACTCCAAGACATGAATACCTCCCATGCCTAGAGCAGTAGGGTTTTCAGACAGACCAACCACAAACAGTCAGCATCTTGAATTAATATGAGGGGTTTTTTTGAGTCCCTTCTCAAAAAAACAGAGGCCCCAGAAGAGATATCTGCATTGTAGTATGTCCTGAAAGGCAGCATATTCCTATCACATTTCCCTCTTCACCAGTGTCTCCAGTAAAGCAACCTAAGCATTTCAACTGGTTTATGTTTACGCATGAAATAGCTCTGCATAGTTGCCTCCATTTGATGAGCTGAGAAACAGTGCAGAAGAAGGAAGGGACAGAAACACCACAGCAGCTTAAGGCTACAGCTCAGAAGACAACAGGCAACCTTATTTCAGTTCACCCTTTAGAACAGCTCTTCCTATCTGAAGTGCCAAAAGCAAAACAAATATGCAGTCATATGGAAATACGAATCTAGATCTGTAGGAGGACAAAGTTGCTGGACCCAAGCCAGGGCACCCTGCTCTTTAGGAGAGAAGTCTTGCTCACGCATCAACTTATTTTGCTTTGGCTTTAATTCACATTGAGGAGGTCTGAATGAAAATAAGGGCTTAAGAATTCACCAGTGCCTTCAGATCTATTTGAAGTAACAGCTGCGACTCATGAGAACAACCATCTGATTACAGATAAATGGCAGTACATGAAGTGAGCCCACCTGAGCTACAGAACACTGTTATAAGTACGACCATACATAGTTTGGAAACTGGGCATCAGTTACTTTGGGTGTATTTGAAAGGGCAGAAGTGGAGCTCCACAGCCAAGTACTACACAACTCAAATCCAGCCCAGGCGGCACTGAAATATCCTGCACTCTATGTGATCTTTCGGAAACAAATATGCACCTTCACATCACTTGCTACAGCAGAAAGAGTACCAGATCCATCCCAGGTGCAATCCAAACCTAGCATTATTCCATTCTTTATTTAACCCAGTGTTAATGTACTATTTTACCCTGACTTCACCCTCCTTCACAGCTATTTTGTATTAGTTTCACTTTTCTTGCCTTCTTTCCCTATCGGGATCCTGGTCGTAACATGCTTTACATGATTACCTACAGCAAATCCTGCTCAAACCCTCCTACATACAGGTAAAAGGACTGACCTGAATAATGTACAGTGAGATGATGGAAACAGGTATTTCTATAGAGCTTGGCAGATGATACTCTGGAGACAGAGGCGAATTGGTGCCATAGGAATAGCTGTATCAGCTCTAGTGCTGTCAAAAATAATGCTCTCAGAAAAAAGCTTGAGACCATGGCTTTATGCATGAACCAAGGGCACCTGCAAGTAGTGATTTACTAACAGCATGCAAGCAATGCTTTTCCTACTCATGTGCCAGGAAGTCACATGCTCTGTTCCAGAAGCCACACTCTACATTTGAGTTTACTCCCTCCTTACCTGGCCCTCCTCTGCCCGAGAGGCGTCATTCCCAAGCAGTGGCTCTGCAGGAGGTGTCTGGATGGTGACGGACTTCTCAGAGCGACTCCCATCTTTGCTCCGTGGCGATTTGTGCCTGTCCCGGCTCCTTTTCCAAACACAGCAAGAGGAGAACAAAGTTACCACATATCCTCTCTGCGACAGGAGAGGAAATCAAAGGCGGCAGGATACATCCCCATCACCTCATCTTCTCTTAAAATAGCTTCCACTATTGCTGTGCTTGAAAGGGAAGCTTGCCTTCTCCAAGCAACTCCATTTCAGATTAACTGCTCTACACAGCTCTCCATCAGCAATAAAGTGTCATCTCAGAGGAATATATACAATTAATACAAGGAAATAATCAAGTCAGCTTTAGTTCCTGCATCATAGTCTTGTCAACTAGGAACTTAACATTGGAGGACAATTGGTGAGGTTTATTTCCACTGGTTAATAATCCCCAGTTAACCTTGTACAAAGAACATTCAAGGGTACCAGAGTACACCTGTAGACCTCATGGCTTCTCGTCTGAGACTGGTGGGATTTAACTCATCTTGACACAACCTGCTCAGCAATGTTTTCCTCTACGATTTTTATGTGGTATCTCTCTACACATGGCATGCTAAGCTTCAAAGCGCAACCCATGTTGGGGGTAGGGGTGTTAAGGAAGGGATAAAAGGCAAACAAGAGACGTTTCACTCAATAACTGGGTTGCAAGCAGAAACTTCATTTCACGGAAGAAGTCTTTTTCCAACCACACAAGATAATTGCCTCTGAAATGCAAAGTTCCCCTTTGGACAAGCTCAGTTCTACGTTGCAAAGTGGCACACACTTTGCATATAAAACTAATGATGATGGAAGAAAAAAGAAGGAATAATGTTTCCAAGTAATCGGAAGTTTCAGAGCAAAATGCTTTTGAGGCTGCTGGACTACCACAGAGAGCACTTGTTATCCAAGTTCACAAAAGCCTGACTTCTAATCCAATCAGTGCTGATAAAGCACTTGTTGTGGACTCAAGTACCACTCAAATTCTATTAAAATACCCTAACACACCCGCACAGAGTAGCCAGGAGGACTGCGGAGAGAGATAGGAAACCTTGTTATTACACAAGAAAGAAATGGCATCAGGAGAGAAAACATCTGGCAGTTAATCAGTTTAGGAGCCTGACATGTCGTCCCTCCAGAGACTCCTTATCCCTCACGGTTCAGGAGCCGACCTAAATGATCTTTTCCTTCTGCTGGTGCTATCCCAACCTTTCTGGCCATTCATGACCACAACATGCATCCAACCAATTGATGATCATTAAATCGGCAGCATTATTGCTTCCAGACTCCACACTGGATTCATTGTGAGAACTCTTCACATGTGTCTCCTCCAGAGCTGTGGCCCCACTGATTGCATCCTGGCTTACAATTTCTCCATGGGACATGTCCTAGCTTAAAGCTGTAATTACAAATAAACATTCCCTTACCCTTGTCTGTGGGCTTTTTTGGAGTGACCTGAGTAGTGGGAGTATCCCGAATACGTCGATTCTGTATCCATTGCAGCAGACATGGGGTCTACACAAAGGGGCACAGATTTTTTCCTTAGAAGATGAGTTCCTGGTGCTCCTGAGGTGGAGTCCGTGGTAAAAGTGCTTTCCTGGGTACTCTTGGCTTCCCACTCATCAGTGAGGTCTGGTCCTCAGAGAGTGAGTGAGCTTCACTTACGAGGAATCTGATCAGAAGGGACGGGAGGAGGGTGCTTGGCTCCTCATGATCGACCTAAGGAAAGGGAAACATGAAAGTGCACTCTAAGTGAAGCAAAACATCATTCCTACTGCAACAATTCCCCCACCCTGCCACCACTCATCATCCTGAGCCCAGTCCGCAAGCTTGTCCTGGCTGATCATAGAATAGTTAGGGTTGGAAAGGACCTTAAGATCATTTAGTTTCAACTCCCCTGCTATCTCTCTTCCCAGCCTGGTGGAATACATGCATTTGTAGAGCTTTAAATAAACTGGTAACTGATTTGCCAAGTCTAGCCTATTCATCTAAAAGCCCATCAGAAACAGCATAATCACCTGAAAAAGTGACTTGGAGAAGACCTAGCAGCCTACATATAGAAACTCACCCTTAGGAAAAGCACAAGGCTTGACTTCCATACTCCCATCTAGTCACCTGTGTAACACACAACCCAAACACCCCCGGATTCAGAACAGCAGCATTACAGCCTATATACAGCAGGAAGGAATGGGGGGTGAGGGTGACTTTCCTAGCAAAAATGCAGGAGAACATCAGACCACCGTGCCTGAACCTGCTTTGTTTTCACAACTGCAAGGTGTGCCCATTTTTTGCAAGCATACAATCGATGGTACTATCAGCACCTCCCTTTCTTTGCAACCTTTGCCACCAGCAGCTAATTTGGGCCCTGAAGAGCTGAATTTTATTAGGAATTGTATCTATATATACACATAGTAAGAACACCGGGGAGAGTTGATTAGAGATCACATCTAGCTTATATGGGCCAACACTTCTTACATTGTAGTTCCATTTGGAACAGAAACTCATGTCCCATCCATAAAGGGCAGAAGAGGGTCATGTTTTTCAGAACAGGAGCAGGGCACCATGAGAACAATTCCTAACAGTGACATGTCAAAATCTCTGAACCCTGTGGGGAAGAAAGGGCGACACCATTCCGCTTTCCAAACCCACATCCTGCGTAAGGTGAGAAGAGAAATGGAAAGGAAGGGAGTTAGTCACTGCTTTGGGGAAACACATGCAAATACTGAAGAGGGAAGGGCAGCAGCAATGGACTGAGGTACTTTGGCACAGCCCAGTGTTTGACATGCAGGAGCATTCTCACATGCCTCCTGCTCAGCCAACACAGGACTACAGCCATGCCATACACTCAGAGCAGGCAAAAGACTGCTTGAAAATCAAACTAGATCCCTCCATTGTCTTCCGCTCACAGCGGTTTTCAAAGCTGTTAGCAACAGAACAAACACCACTTTCAGCCCTCTCCCTCCCCAAACGCAGAGGGACAACTACAGAAATCAGGCTTTATACTTGGCTGACTATTCTTTCCAGCCATAGATTCCTCAACTAACACCTTCAGAAAAGCTTGTAACTGAGCAAGCCGTGCCAAGGAACAAAGCCTTTTCCCCACAGGGTTCCTTGGCTGGCAGTGCAATCTGCAACCAAGAACTGTTCGTGCTGCATTGGGAGCCGCAGGTATTTGCACAACACTTGGGCTTGCCAGGGCTTTTGGAAAGGAGAAGGCAGGAGGGACCTTCTGCATACAGGAATTCCCAGGCTCTAAATACATATCTTGCCCCAAGAAAGTTCCTTAAAGGCAGCAGAGAATATAGGATAAATAAGGACAGGAACATAAGGCCTGGTTTTAGGGAGGGGGAGAATGAGAGTGGATTTAAACAGAGGAAGACATAAAGCCAAGGTATGGCACAGTTTGGAAAATGGCATCGTTCCTGTAACAGGAATAAACCTTCCCCAGCGTGGGACACATGATGTTAACACTTGTTAACTCCCTAGACTTGCGCACAGCCTGGAGCTTATGGCCCCAGCAATAGGCTGGGACTCACTAAAGCTGGCTTTTACCTCTGCCCTGCTATGCAGCCACAGGAAAACACCTCCTCTGTCTCTGTCCTTCTCCAGTAAATGGGGGTAAGGCCACCCCACCACCCCCCATTCAAAAACCACTGGTATCACCAGAGACGGCCACACAGAACCTTGCAATCATTAGGCATTTACAAACCAGAAACATCCTGTTGTACAAAAGGTGATAACAAGTATTATAGACTTAAACCACTGACTGTGATGTTACTGGAGTCCCTTTGAGAACAAACCACTGTCTTCTCAAGTATGTACCACCACATTACAGGAACAGGAAAAGCAAGGATTGCTGCCAGCATACATACATCAGGAACGGTAATGTATTTTTCCTGGGCTTCTAGGAAAGTACCGACTCTCAGCCTTCTCCTCTAACCACATAAAAGAATTTCTCCCCCGCTCTCAGATAGAAGAATCAGAGCTGAGAGACAGGACTGGGTGCAGAGCTCCTTTTCTGACCCCTCTAACCAGCACAGGGTCAGAGAACACTTCAGCAGATAGAGCCTCCTGTGGAAACGCTGCCTTGACAGCAACCATGGACAAGCAGCGCCCATTTGAGGGTGGATGAAGCCAGGCAGAGCTGGACACCAGACAGAGAAAGCAAACTCCAGCACTGGAACGTCAGAGCAAGCTGGATCATGCCAACTTTTGTTTTCCCTGTAAAAAAAAGAGCAACGGTTTTGACACAGCTCTGTGAAAAGTCAACAAGGCAGCCCCCAAAACATCGAGTATCCTGTAACGTTGCACCACTGCCTTGTCTCAGTTGCAAGATCACACAGATCTTCCGGCCAAGGCAGTTCCAGGGCTGGTGGCAATAAAATACCTCTGCCCAGCTTCAAGTGGATACAGCAGACCATTCATTGGCTTTGTCTGGTGCCTAAGGCTGATTGTCAACAAGGCTTCCTAGAATTGGCCAGCAAA
This sequence comes from Psilopsiagon aurifrons, assembly GCA_025447955.1. Lineage (NCBI taxonomy): Eukaryota > Metazoa > Chordata > Aves > Psittaciformes > Psittacidae > Psilopsiagon > Psilopsiagon aurifrons. Next base: position 43,179 of record JAOEHY010034625.1, read on the forward strand.
GGACAGCATGGGCCAGACACCACTCCCAGTCTGAGCAGAAGGAGATGAAGAAACCAAGGAGGGAGGAGCACAGTCCAAACACACACACACCTCACAGCCAAGCCAAGCAGGTTACCTACCTCCTGGTCTATTTTACAGCAGGAAGGGGACTAGCCTTACCCCAGAAAAGCTTCTGGAACTGCTGGGGAAAAGGTAGGGAGGAGACCGAGAGACAACTAACATGCCAGACTACATCTCCGACTTGGAGTTCTTTTAACAGCATAGACAGAAGGCAAAGCTGGATTGGCCACCACCCCAATAGTGCCCACCACCGGAGCCTGAGCAAAGCTAAAGACAAGCCATATGGGTACAGTGGTGTTATGAAGGATACATAAACTAAACACAGTCTTTAAATACCTCCAGTATTATATTGCTACTAGTGATAATTCTTACTCTACTCTCTAAGTAATTCCTACTCTTTCCTCAAAGGCAAGGGCAACCGTGCTGGGTAAAGAAACAACCCCATCATCTGGGGCCTCATCCCTCCACAAACAAGTGTGAATAGAGAGCCCAATTTAGTCAGTTGAAACGGCTTCACAAAAGATCATTACATCTCTCAGGACACCACTTGAAGGCATAGTCTGTTTGCAGAGCTTCTGGCCCTGAGCGAAAGGAAGCTCCTTGCGCCCGAGGGTACAGTTGCACCATATTGCAGCACTGGAGTAAGTAGCTTCCACCTCCACAGCACGGTTCACCACCCTCGGTTGTGTCAACACAATTCTCAGCAAGCAAACAGCACTGCTGGAAAACAGAACACAACAAAACATCCCTTGGCTCCCCCTCGTCAGGCTTTTGTCTTGCAGCCTTTCCGTGACCTAGTTCACAGCACAGCCCCAAACAGCAAACCCAACCCCAGGGTGAAGAGCAGTGCAAGCGAACAGCCAGAGGGGAGATGGGAATGACTCCTCCACTCCAACCACCACCACCGTGTAACTGCACACTCAGCACACTGCTCCCAGTAGGCTGGCACTCTTACTCTGCCTTTCCCTTACTCACCAGGGGTGGAAGGATGCTAGGTGGAAAACAGTGCTATGGATGCCCCAAAGGAAATTTTGTAGACCTTACTCTGGAAGAAGGAATGGCTGCATCCTGCAACGCAGTGGGGAAATGCCCCTCAATAACACACAGATCACTGCAATTACTTTCTACATGGCTCCGCAGCTCATTGTAACTCCCCCTTTTCATATGCTCATAAATCTCCAAAAGACTTCTTTTGAATCACTATTTTCCATGCTGGGAGCCCAATCCCATTTCCAATGAAGTTCGCTTTGTGATCATCTTCAAGGGAGCACGCTTTGGCTCCCAGCCCAAGGGAAATTTAGAAGACCAAGTTACATCTTTAAATGAAAGAGGGCAAACACAAACAAGAGCACTCTTTTACATCCCATGCTTCCTTAACAGCTTCTCCTCTGTGAAGTTAAGGCAAATAACTGCAAAGCAGCTCAGCTTTGAAATCTCTACAGTTTCAATCTTACTCTGTTTGTAACTTGCTATCATTTAGAGTCCATTTACCAGTTGGCTCATGAAGTTATATTGGAAGTGCCATCTGGAGCACGAGCAGCCTCAAGTGTCTGTGAGGATGTCCTCAGCTCCATATGCCATCAGCCTCGTTTCTTTCTTTAGTGAAAACGAGCTTTACAAATTAAACATGCAGAACCCCAAGGGCTAAGCTATGGGATAGCATCATAGGATCAACTTGGTTGGAAAAGACCTTTAAGACCATCCAGTCCAACCATTCCCCAGCACTGCCAAGGCCACCACTAACCCATGGCACTGAGGGCCTCGTCTACACGGTGTGTGAACACTTCCAGGGACAGTGACTCCAGCACTGCCCTGGGCAGCACTTCCAATGACTGAACACCCTTTGGGGAAGGAATTGTGCCTCATCTCCATCTAAACCTCCCCCGGCACAGCTTAAGGCCCTTTCCTCTTGTCCCATCACTTGTTCCTTGGGAACAGAGATCGACCCCATGTCACTCCATCCTCCTGTCAGGTAACTGTAGAGAGCCATAAGGTCCCCCCAAGTCTTCTTTACTCCAGACTAAACCCCCCAGGTCCCTCAGTCGTGCCCCATCACACTGTGCTCCAGACCCTGCACCAGCTCCACCGCCCTTCTCTGGACCCACTCCAGCACCTCAATGTCTCTCCTGTAATGAGAGGCCCTGAACTGAACACAGGATTTGAGGTGCAGCCTCACCAGTGCCCAGCACTGCCCTGGCTCTACTGGTTATGCTATTGTTGATACAGGCCAGGATGCTGGTGGCTGCTTGGCTTCCTCAGCACAAACTGCTCATGTTCAGCTCTGTCACTCAGCACTCCCAGGTCCTTTTCCATGAGCACCTTTCCAGCCACTCCAAGCCTGGAGCATGGCATGAGGCTGTTGTGGCCCAGGAACAGGACCTGGCACTTTGCCTTGTTGAACCTCATATTATTAAATAGCATTAGGGTCCAAGAGTAAAACTAACTAAAGAACAGCTAAGCAGTAAGGAAACCTTCCAACTCTGGCATTAACTTGCCTGCAGTGTATTCCTATTATTCACTTTAAAAATCGAGGAATTATGTCATTTGCCATGTTCAACTGTGGGTATAGTAAAGCCTATGAGCAACGCCACAGGAACCTCTTGCTTTTGAATTTCCTGAGCAGGCTCCAGTCCAGCAATTTGATCTGTAAGCACCTAAGTTCACCCTCTACTCACAGAGCCAAGGCTTTCAGTTTTAACAGCCAACAAGCTTTGGGAAACAATGCTTTTCCTAAAGCTTTCTATTTCTATTTGCATGTCACTAAATAGGCTAATTTTGGCCTTCAATCTATCCCTGTCAGCCAGGGCTCTCACTCTACAGCTGTGGATCTTGATTTACAAACCCCTTATGCTGAAAGAATGCTTAGTAGCCTGTAAATTCAAGCCCTCTAGCATGAGGTTCTCTTCCTTTTCGCTTCTCAGAGGCTTCTTAGCTTTGCAGATCCTCAGGAATTCCCAGCCTATAGGCTGAAAACTATTAGCCCATGATGTGGATATTTCAAAAGGAAAAATCACTTGGTTTCTTGAAGCAATCTGTTTAATCAGAACATGCAACAACACGGATCTGACAACAGCAGGGCTGTTTCAGTTGACAACAGAAAAAAATGCCCAGCCAAAACCCCCACCCAAGCAAACTGTTTCTAAGCAGTAAGCCTAAGCCCCATCCCCTTCTCTCCCTGTCACACAGCTAGAAGCTGGGAAGTTCTCTGTGTGGGAGCCACAGGTGCAGCACCTCTCTGGAGGATGGCCTTTGCCCACCCCAAGAACCACATCTGCACCACCCAGGTTTCTGAAGCACAACCAGCACTCAAGCCTATCAGCTGCCATCCTGAGAGATCGGTGAAAGCTTGTGCTTCCTCTGTTACACATTTCAAGCTATACCAGGGGAAGTCTAGATGGAGATGAGGAACAATTCCTTCCCCAAAGGGTGTTCAGGCATTGGAAGAGCTGCCCAGGGCGGTGCTGGAGTCACCATCCCTGGAAGTGCTCACACACCGTGTAGACGAGGCCCTCAGTGCCATGGGTTAGTGGTGGCCTTGGCAGTGCTGGGGAATGGTTGGACTGGATGGTCTTAAAGGTCTTTTCCAACCTGGCTGATTCTGTGATTCTCTCTCTCCTGTATTGCTAGACCTTCTTAACCCCAGAGCCACGCAACTTGGCAGACTTCGCTCTCATGACACAAGATCATCTGGGACTGTGCACAGGAAGTTTTCATGCTGACATTTAAAGCCCTACAGCCTTTCTGAAACAAACAGGGGAAAGACTCTTGCAAGTCTCTTTAGACTCTGCCTATCCAAGCAGGTAATACCTGCACCTTATTGTCGAAGCTTACTTTTAGCCACAGCACTGAGACAGCATTAAAGGCTATAAAGGTTTCTCTGCTGGAAGCGCAGCCCCTCCTTTAAGATACTCCATGTCCTCCTGCATTTTCCATTTGAATATAAAGGAAGAAAGTCTGCAGACCCTGCCCAAACCTCCATTACAAAACACAGGGGGAGTCTCCCTCTATCTCCCTCCTCCTGGGCAACCCTGTATAAAGCCAATGCCAGGCTGACCTTGCAAGGGGCCAGGGCAAGGGTGCTGATCCCTGAAGCTGTAATTTGTCCCAAACCAGGTAATTCTGAGACAAAAGCAGTTTTGCGAAGGCAACTGCTGTCATCTAGGTAACACTTCCCAGTACAGCATCCCAGCCTCCCAGTGACAGCAAACCCTCCCTACATGCACTAATCCACAACATAAGGGCCCCCAAGAACACTGCCACTACTAGCCACAACCAAAAGGCCAGCAGCAGCCACAGGGAACTGCTGGCCAGTGACCACGGGCAGTTAGACACCCGCCTGGGTGGTCCTGACACAGGCTGGGATCATTCCAAAGTTTCAGCTCATTCTTAAGGGAGGCTTTCAGTAAGGCTGATATCCACATTTCTTTCTGAACAAGTGAAATGATCACAGAACCAACACTGGTCCCACATGTAGTCAAACCCCAGCAGGGGAAAAGAACCAAGCACAGGCAAAATGAAGCTGTTCAGAGATGGCAAAGCACTGCTGAAGCTCTCTCCTCTGCAACTCTTCTCCTCAGTCAGGATGCCCAGTGATGGGCTCACAGACAACGATATTACAAAGTACACTCTACAGCATCCTAATCTGCTCTTCCAGCCAGTGCAGCTTGAGTTCTGAACTCGTTATAGCTGCAAAGGTCTTGTGGGCAGACCGTTACTGACAAACCCTGGGTCAAAAAACCCCACTGCTTCAAACAGTCAAAGAACTGTTAAGTCTGCCTCCCCAGACCAAAATCCCTGCTATCAAGTCACTTATGCTTCCACAGACCCTGCGAGTCCGTGAAAGAGTTTAGCTTTTGGCATAGGAGTTACTTTACAACCCTAACAGTCTTCTAAATCAGCAAACAACGCTGTTTCACAGCGACTGCCCAACGTGTGCCACTGCTGGAACAGAACAGCTGAAGCCATAGCTTTGCCCTCTGTTGGGCGCACTCAGAAGCGTTCAGGTTCGCAACCCTGGCCAGCACTGCCATGGACCAGAGACACTCCTCTCCATCAGATTTATCCATGTGAGCTTCCCAGAGCCTAACTTACTGACTGGAAACAACCATGCTGTCCTGTGAGCCCGGGACTTGGGCATCACTTCAGCGACCCAACCAGCTTCGAAGCAGAGAAGAACGTCCTCCCCCCACCTGATGGCTTCTGTACCCTTTTACTGATCAAGGGGGTGAGCCCAGCCATAAACCAGCTTGGTTTATATGGCCTGGGCACACGAGGCATCAGCAGAGCCTCCACACCAGCCTGACTTACATCCATGCTGGCACATTAAGAGCACAGCGGCTCCTCCAAAGCCGAGGCTTGGCAGAGCAAGCGCTGCCCTTCCGGAGGGGCTACACCTACGGCACTGAAGTGAGCCGAGATCTCTCACCGGAGCCGAGACCCGCCGCCCCAGCAGCCACCCCGCGGAGCCCTGGCCGGCAGCAGGGAGGCCCGGCGGCGGCGGCCGCCGC
>JAOEHY010034626.1:0-20633 GCA_025447955.1 Psilopsiagon aurifrons
CTTGTTATTTCCCTTATCATTATTATTATTGGTGGTAGCAGCAGTGGTTTGTGTTATACCTTAGTTACTGGACTGTTACTGGACCTGTGGAAGTTACATCCTTTTGATTCTCCTCCCCATCCCTCTGGGAGCCAGGGGAAGGAAGTGGTGGGAGTGAGCGAGGAGCTGCATGGTTCTGAGTTGCCGGCTGGGCTTAAACCAGTTCATTTTGTTGCCCAACGTGGGGCACGAAGGGTTGAGATAATGACAGATCTGACCAGAATGTTTCTAATCGTATTTGTGATAAGCATCCATTATTTTGGATTAATAGTCACTCGTCACAATGCTGATTTATTGGCTCTCAAAGTTGTTGCTCTTGATCCTACAGTTTCAGCGTGTCGTACTTTACTTACAGCCGGTATTTGCTGCGTTAGTGCTTATCAGCTGGGCGGCTTGGGCTAAGGCTCTTGTTTCATTGTACTTTATGGTAATGACTTGTAATACAGTAGAATCATTGATCATGAATCTGATCTGATTAGATAGATCTGATCTATCCAGTTCCCCACATATGCCAACACGTCTCAGCTATTAACAAAAGGCATCCTACTGCTCAAGAGAGAAGATCTAGGAGGTATACGCCAAGGGGCACCCTATGGTTTTAAGCCTACAGCACCCAGGATTCCCAGGCAGTCTCCCTGCCAAGTGCTACCCTGCTCAGTAGGGATTCCCAACCTGGGATTCCCAGGCGGTCTCCTATCCAAGTACTAGCCGAGGCCGACCCTGCCCAGCAGTGCAGTCAGCAGCCAGGGCCCCAGAACGCAGTATCTGCGCACATCAGAGCACTTCCGAGGAGACGCCGAGGCAAAGCCTCAGAGCAGCCCCTGCAGCCCAGATCTGCATCAGCAGGGATCTGATGGAAACTCGACTCGAGCTCCATCAAGTGTCTGCTGTGTTTCCTCAGCTACAGGCTAGAAACCACTCTCTCATTCGCTTTTGCAGGTGGCAGTATTGAACACCAGAAGAGGACTCACAGCCAGACGCCAGGGGCAGCAATAGCAGTCTCCCTTTTTAGGGGCAGTCAGCTGCTTTTTCCCCTCTCCTTTCCACTCCTGGCTACTTTTCCCACTTGACTGATTCTCGGGGGTTGTAGCCTGCCCCCAGGAGACTTTTCACACACCCTTTGTGGCTGCAGCCAGTACAGACCTTACTGATTCCCAAACTGCTTCTGGCATATGTCACCAGCCCTTGGTAGATGTCAGTGCCCCCCGTTTGCCCCTTGAGCTGCTTCAGACAGTGCTCCCTAACCCACTACAGCTGTAAGGAGGTGGGATAACCTGCTCCCATGAGCAACGTGGCCGGCAGCTCTGAGGGCTTAATGAATGTCTGGCAGCACCCCACCAGGCAGCTGCAGAGGAGCAGGCAGGAGATGGGAACCTCATCCCCATTCCAGCTGCCGCTAGAAGAGAAAACATGGACAAGTGCAGTAAATGGGCACTGGGGTACGGAGCGGACCCCATGAGAGTGAGGCTGAGCACCCCATCCTGTTCCCATTGGAGCAACAGACCCAATATTGTGCAGCCCATGCTTTTTCTTTGATCCCTGCCATGCTGCAAGCAGACGTCTTTCTCCCTTTGCTAGCCCCTTTGCCTGGAGAATGGCTCTTACACCGTTAGTCGCCACTCGTGCCCCAGAGTGCCAGCAGCCCCTGTCAGCAGCATCAGTAACAGCCTCCACAGAAAACTGCATCTGGACCATTTCTTCGAAACGATTTTCAGAGTTTTTACAGGCTTTGGGCAGTTGCTCCAGCAGCGCTCCTTTGGGGAACTGGAAACAGCTGGGAATGGATTAGGGCAGGTATCAAGCATCTCTTGCCAAACAGGGCTGAATATTCCCCTCCTCACATTTCTCTGATGGTTGAATGGCTTCACTTTCAGACACAAGATAGCTGAGGACCCCTTACAGACAGATTGTTTCCATTTTCCATTCTCCCTATTTAATGCCTTTAATGACAGTGTTATTACAAAACCATGACATTTTAACACAGCTTCATAGCAGTATCACTCCAAGAAAAGCTTCAAAAATTATCTCCTTTCAGTGCAATTTTAAACTGTGTTTTAGCCACCTCCGCTCCTCTGCAGCGCATTTTCTTCTCCACATTCTAAAAACTTCAGACTCTTTGCTTCTGGCCTCCCCACTCATTCCCATGGGGCAAGCATCCATAGTCAGTGCTATATTATCACAGCTCGGTGTTGCACTTCAGTACCAGCAGAAATAACTCCAGCGAACTGCCCAAGGCTTTTAACCTCCTGCGAAAGCAGCCTGCTGGTGTAGCTTTGGCACTGCCCATTCATGCCAAAGCCAAAACCAGCCTGTAAACATCACCAGCAGGACATGTGGCCAACAGGGCCTTGCACAGGGATGCTGGGGACCATCAAGCAGGCAGGTCTGGGGGCTGCCCTCCACCACTGTGTCTTCTGGGGTTTAAAAGCACAAGGAAGCTGGCAGCGATCCCAAGTGGGACCCGTGTTGCCCAGCATGGTTTGCTGGCCAGTGGGATTCCTGGCAGTAGTTCAGAGGTGATTAATTAGAATAAAACATTAGGGTAACTGCTTTGCTTCTCTATATTCTGCTCTCTGCTGTGCCCCAGCTCCTGCTGGGAGGAGTTTCAGTACGGATGATTCATCTTGGGATGAATCAGAGGTAGAAAGCCGCGACTCAGCCCTTGTCTTTCCTCCACTCCCCTGCAGGGAGAGCCCAGTTCTGGGAGCACCAGGATGCAACTGAGCTTCCCAGGCCTGCAGGTCACTTTCTGTAGATGTCTCTGAGGGAGATCTCTGAGATCACATGGAAAAGTTACCACCTTAAATCCTAGGGGGTTTCAGACCAGGCTTGGATGCTTCTGTGGGTTTTTGGCTGACTTGCCACAACTCCGGAGCTCACAAAATCCCAGGATGTGAGGGTCTCCAAAGGGCCCTGCAAGCACAGGGCACAGCCAGCCCAGTCCCCACAGCGGCAGCGGCGCTGACCTCGCACCCCCTGCAACCAGGAGGTGTTTTGAGGAGCAGTGGGGCCGAGGCCCTGCCCCAGCAGTGGCCACGGTGCCATCTCTCTGCCCATAGGACGGAGCAGGTCCCACAGGGGCAAACTGAAGGGGCTCACCTGGCTGCAGCCACACGATTGCTGCAGCACCCTGCCATCACCCACATCAACTCTCAGTGCTGGTATGGGCAGTGACACCTGTAAGGTGTTTAATGGGATTCTGCTGGCAAAATACCCTCCCCTCACAACATACACGGGAGCAATTACTTTTGCAGGGTTTGTTTTCTGGTTTTAATAGTCCTTATATTCCCCATAAAATTCATTAGGTGGATTTATCTGGACACTAAACTGCTTGATAGAGTATTATATTCACAGCAGGAAATTATTTGCAATTCTGGTTAAAATGAGCATTTCCTAGTTCTGTCAGCACAGAGAATTACATTATCAGGGAAATAATAACCAGCTGAACTGGGGGAGGGTTTGATTCACGGTAATTACTGATCATATGCAGATTACTTTACAGCTTTAATGCCTTGGTCTCCCACTGTTTGCTTGCTAAACCTCCAAAAAAAAAAAAGGAGGGGGAGTGAGCATATGAGCATCTTGTTAGTAAGGTAAATTACAGAACCTAATTTGTTGATTACATGAAAGGAAACAGAGGTCTGCACAGGCCGGGATGTTGGTGGGCAGGAGCCTGCAGCGAGCCCTGCTTATGCCTGTCACTGGCCACAGCCACTTCTGTGCTGCTCTTGAGCACCAAATTCAAGTCCCGAGGGTTGCAGCCCCCACCTGTGCTTGTGGCTAGTTTTATCAGGGCATGTGAAGGTGGCTCCTTGCTTTTCCAGCACCTCTCCCTTCTCTGCTTTCACCCTCTTTCAACAGGGTGGAGGGTAAGATGTATCAACTCATTCATGCTCAAAACGCACCTAATTCCACTTCTTCTGAGTGCAACAATGAGGCCCTTGCAAACCTTCAGTTTTAATTCACACCATGCTTTAAAACATCAGAAGCTGGTTAGCAAGGTACAGGCTGCCTTTGATGGGGAGCTACCTAAAACTAGAGCAGCGCATCACCACTGTTTCTCAGTCTGGCCTTCCCAAACCAGTTCTTCTCCTCTTATTTCCCGCAGCAAACCTTCAGCAGATTCACAATCCCCGGAGATGAAACTGACCCTTTGATCATATATATTATTCTTAGCATTGCTGGAGTGAAAAGTCAGCCCCTGTTCTCTCTGTAATGGAGAGGTGGGGAGCAGGGCTTTGTTACCAGCTGCCTCCCTGGGACCATGGCCATCCCCGCTGTGTCTGGGCAGTGTGCTGACTGCATGCCACATTTATTCTTAAAACACATATCTACACCCTCCTAAGTGACAAGCGGGTTGCTCAGGGGGAGCTGAAGGCAGGCAGGGGGCAAGCCAGCAGACTTTTATCTGCCTGTGCAGGATGGCCACCCTTCGGATTTCTCCCTTTGCAGGTCAGAAGTCTTTAGAAGAATGATACAGGCTGCTTTGCACTTACCAGTAAAAAATACTCGCTCCACATTTACCGCCCTATTTCTCTGCCTTTCTTCAGTGCAAGAACAACAATTAAAATGCAATCATACTGAAATAAATATAATTAGAAGAGAGTTGCTTTCTTTTGGCTGTTTGCTCTGGCAGGGCTGCTTCTTCCCTGTCTGTCCCTGCTGTTTCACTTACACTCACCACCCGGAAACGTTTGATCAACCACCGCCAATTAGCCGGATGCTTACGATGTGCGATTGCTGCGCTGCTGGTGCGCGGTTTGCTTCAGCACTGAGCTGTCTGCCCCCGCGGCCAGCCTTAAAACCACTTCGGGCCATGCTGAAACCCACCGGGGCGGTGCTGTCCCACCCCGGCGCCTCCCGGCTCCCCCCATGCGCTCGCTGGGAGGTGGGTACCTCAACCACGCAGCCGGCCCCGCTGCGGAGCTGGAGATGCGCATCGGGAGGTGGCAGCACTTTCCCGCCTTCCACAGCCCGCGTCGGGACGGGAGCATCCTCTCGCCCGGCTCAAGTGCTCTCTTCGAGAGAAAAAGGATCCATTTTTATCACTTCTGATTTCAAGGTGCACGTCTGGCACCTCATACTTCCCATTTACCACTCACTGCTATTTTTGGCTCTCCCTTTCCTTTTTTTTCTTTGAAGAGATGAGGAGTTTAAAGAAGCAGCAGAAAGGCAGCAAACCACCTGCAGCTGGAGCAGCACTGCAGGATCACCCCAGCTCCAGAGAGGCTGGATACCTAAAGAGCGGGATCCAAGGTCACCAGTGTCACTCACAGGATGCTCGCTGCAGGACCAGGCCCCCACCTGCTCCATGGAATGGGGGCTGGATGCCTCATGTGGTGGAAGTTCCCCCCAGCCTCCTGCTTGCCTAGAGATGGGGGAACAAGCCCCAGAGGAGTCCTGTGAGAATCCCCAAATCAAGTGAGAAATCCCCTTCCCCTGGTCATCTTGGAATGGGAAAGCGGCACAGCTGGTGCCCTGTGAGCAGCTCTGCAGCATGGGCACCATGAAGCATAGGGACTCCTGAGAAGGGACCCAAGGGGGACTCAGAGCAGCCAGATCTGCACCCACCTCCTGGCCCTTCCCAGGCCTGCTGCAGTGCTGCTGGAGCAGGTGTCACAGCCCCACCATCCCGGTCTCCTCCAGCTACTGGGAAGGCCATAAAACATATTCAAACATAAATCTGTGCTGGTTCCTGTACTGAGAGCTCTGAAACACCTTTGCTTTACAGAAGGCAACAGCCTGACGCAGCAGAGATGCCCATCTGCTCCTCCCTGATGCAGACCTGTTGGTCCTCTGAGGGATTTAATAAATCAGCCCATGTCTGACCAGCTGCACAAAATGTTCCTAAAACCCAGAGCATTTCCTTGCCCTCAGTGTGCCAGCTTTAGCCTCCTGCAGATCAGACCCAAGAGAGCTTGAGAGCGCTTTAAAAAAGCCCCCAGATGACTTTGGATAACACGAGATCTCTTTCCCAAAAGAAGCCACGGTGCTTTAAGGCCGAAGAGGTCATCTGTAGGTTCCTGTGCCATTTCTGCCAGTGGGACATAGCTGTTTTAAGAATGTTCCCCCTTGTCTGCAGAAAGATCCAGAGCGGAAAAACACCCAACTCTGCTGAGGGAAGGAGCACTTAGCAGCCACGCACAAGAGCAGCAGAGTCAGTCTGCACCTTGAAGTAAACTCATTGTAAACTGGTCGGAGGGATGCTGGCCCCAGCAAAGCAGCAGCACAGCCCTTGGGTGCAGGAAAATTCACCATAGTGCTAATTACTAAATAAATGAGACTGGGCAGAAGCAGCAGATGGCACATAGTGGGGTAAGTGGGCTATTCCCTAAGGATCAGCAGAGCACCACTCACATGCAGCTGAAATGGTGTTTCTGCCTGCCAGAAAGCTGTGATCTTCGCAGCACCACTGGGGGAACACAGGGGCACTGAGGAAAGTTTAATTCCTAATAGGCTGGTATAATCTTATAAGATCTTATAGCAGTTTAGTCTTCTATAAGCACTGAAAGATGAGGCTTCTGCCTCATTATGTTTCACTTACACCTGGCAAATAACATACTTGGCAGTCATGTGTTTGTGAACTTATTATGCTGTGGTGCTGCTGCGTGGGGCTTTCCTCACCCATCCTCAGCACAGCCCCAGGTCACTAGGAACAACACAACCATGTGAAAAATAGTCCTTCCAGGAACTGGCCAAAGCTGAGCTCAGAGGTCCTCGTTAAAGCTTATAAACAGAGAATCTGGTGATGTGACAAGCTGAATGCTGTCATCTCCCAGAGATTTCAGAGGAGCAGCCTGGGAAATGGCTTTTATTCTTGTGTGGAAATGCTGGAAAGCAGGAAAGCCTAGCTTGGCTGAAAACATCTGCAGTGCTCAAGAAAACTGAAGTCTACAAATGAATTTTTGAGTGTCTGTTTCACCTGTAGGCATAAGAAATTGCAAGAAAACATGTCTTCTCAATCAGGTGTTTGAGGACAGGTGGGCTGCCACAGGGATGTTTCCTGAGAGCATCACTCAGGTTTAAACAACAAGCATCCTACAGGCAAGCACAACAATAAATGCTCAGGCTTTTACTCCTTGCAGCCATACCTGTTTCCTAACATTCACCCGGAGATGGGGAGAAGCAGCCCACACAGAGTGGCTCTGTCCACCCTGGGAAGGAGAGGGACAATGGCAGGGATACCACTGAGACCCCTCTGCATCTCAGGTTCACAGGACAAGCCCCAGCCTCCATCTGGGCAAAGCTGCTAGTCCATGGTGACTGGCTCTCAGAGGCACTTCTCCACATGGAGCTGGCACAACAGGTTATATCACAAAAGGAAACTAGTAAGTATGTATAAATTTGGAGCCTGCTATCCCCCAAGACCATCCATGTGCACTTGGGATGGTATTTGTTACTTCCCGGTTGACCATAGAATCACTGAATAGAACAGAATCATAGAATACTTTGGGTTGGAAGGGACCTTCAAAGCCCACCTAGTCCAACCCCCCTTCAATGAGCAAGGACAACTTCAACTCAATTCAAGATTAGGTTGCCCAGAACCACATCCAACCTGGCCTTGAATGTCGCCAAGAATGGCACATCCACCACCTCTCTGGGCAACCTGTGCCAGTATTTTACCACCGTATTGATGCCTATCCTGCCCCTTCCAATGAACCTGGGCAAGCGGCGCAGGGCTGAGCTGCAGTGTGTGGTGGCAAGCGGCCAACCTGCTCAGAAACAAATGTGGCTGTCAAGGCAAACAGCCCCCTGAGTCCCCTTAAATGAAATAACTGATCCCTCTCTCCTAAACATTTTCATGCAACAGCAATGGCTGTACGTTTATCGGCCACTGGATATTGTGGTAACCGTGGCTGTGATTTCAGCAGCTTCTTTAAGCACAGATTTCCCTTTTACAGGCTGCAATAAATTAGGCCAATGAAGTTGGATAAATTACTAGTTTTCTTTTGGCTAGCTTTCTGCAGATTAGAGCTATTATCACTGGTTACTGCCCATATTCCTGTGTCACATACCTTTCTAACATGAACATTTTTAATAATAGAGAAAAAAAATGCTGCATGGATCTCCCCTCCCCTTCTCAAGGTAAAGCCAAAACAAAGAGCTGGCTACAAAATAATATGAATTCTTATTGCAATCGTGTGGTTGTTTTGAACATCTCTATTAACCTCAGATCCACAAAAAAGTGAATGCTCTAGGAAAACACCAAGGGTAGCATTTTATTTGGCAATTGATTACACAGGACTGCTATGTGCTTTGCTATCACCATTTTAAATCTGGTTACCAGAAGCACTGCGTACGCACAGTGGAGAAAGTAGAGAGTGTGCATTACAGATGTGAGCTGCCAAAATGAGTCAAGTCCATAAACTTAATCCAAACTCTGGCCATGGAGCAGGACCACGTATGAGGGATGTGGCCAACCTGCTCATTGCTGAGGACTCAAAGCTTAGAATCCTGCTACAAACCCAAGGCTGTGAATCTTGTATCCAGCTGCACGCATGGCAGAAATGTCCTTTCTGGGTAACAGCCGCGTCTGCGCAGGCACCCACTGCCACATGCCACCATGCCTGCCCCAGAAACAAGTGTCTCCATGACCCCCTCACATCATTTCCACTGCCCAAGGAGTCTTCTGCTTTTCTTCCCTCATTCAGTTCTTCCATCTCTTTTCACAGTGTGTCCATGGAATGGATCTGGGGCTCACAGGTGCTTGGAAAGATGCGCCCAAGTGACACTGGTCGTAGTCAGCTTGCTCTGTAACACCGATCATCTAAGCCATATGAAGGCTTCCAATCAACAATTATTTTGGGTAGTGAATGAGGAGGGCTTCCACATGGGGTGATGAGTGCACCACACAGATCTTTGGGTGTTGGACAGCATCTGGCCCTCAATCTGTATTCAAAATCCATCCCGTCATCATCCCTCAGTAGTCCAAAAAGCTGAATTCTTGCCTTTTATTTAACTAAGAAAGTTTGACTAATTCAAACTCAGCAGCACAAGCAGATGTACAGATTGCCTCCCCTCAGGTTTTCTACAAAGTTCTTTCTTTGTCAAAAGTTACTATAATTTAGATAAATATCTAGTCTTGTCACCAGGCCTATAGCTTTGACAAAGGTGGTTATTGATTCTGTCTAATGTGATCTATTCCATATGAACACACGCAGCTTCCTACTCATCAGGGTATCTGCTACATTGCTGCATATTGATTCCCTTATTAGCTTTGTATTTACCAGCTGTGAAAGTTGGTGGAGTTTTTTGGCAATTTTTGGAGCCCAACCTTCACAAAGACTCTGCTTTATTCCAGTTTTCTCAGCAAAGCTTGGTCAAAGTTTGTCAGAAGGATGGCATTGTTTTGTCCTAGTTTCCATAGGTTCCCTAAATGGCCCAAGCAGAAAAGGAACTGGGTATTCCTTCAAGATCCATTCTATCCTGACCTTTCTGTCAAAGCCATAACGTCTGTCCTCTGAGGCTTCAGACACTGACTTCTGAACACATGCACACACATACCTACCTTAACTCAGCTGTCAGACACCGTTACATTACAATTATCATTAATTAAAATTAATGGCTGTGTCCTAATGACATGGACTAGAATTTGACCCCATTTGTTCATCCATGTTGTTACGATTTAATTTGCAGTCTCTACAGTGCTATGCCAGCTGCTAACAGAGCACATAAAACAGACCTAAAGAGTCTCAAGGAGATTTTCTTCCATGCCTGTTGTTTTTGGTAGTACCAGCCCTACTTGTTGGAGGCCCTTCACTCTGCCTGGCAAGTGGTGGCTCACACTGTATTGATGGAAAGGGCTCAGATCAGCAGCTGTGAACAGGGGATGTCAGTCGGTATTAGGAGCTCGTAGTGATTCAATAACCCTTCCCTCCCATTGGTTGTAAACAACCTGTAATAAAGAACATCTCCCTGGAAATCACTTTACCTGGGACATTTTTCCTTGACTGTTATTTGTTTCTCATCAGTTTCCAAATCCAGCTTTAGCTAAAGAGGAAAGATGGTTTATCCATAATCTTTTTCTGCAGCACCTCTAAGAAACAGAACACGTCAGTTTGTACCTGCAGGTTCAGCTGTCCTCAGAGGACCTCAGTTGTTTGTCTATAACAACTTGGAGGTCAGCTGGGTGCAATCATTACAGGAAACTCACCAAAGCGCTTCTTACTGTGAGGGATGATTTGTAGCACTCCCTCCTTGCAATGGGCTTGCACACAAGGAAGTCCAAGGAAAGGAAACTTGATTTAAAAAGCTGTGCGCATACACACGGAAGCAAACGCAGAGCTCAGTGCTTGATTAAGAAGATGCTGACACTGTGCAGAAAATATTCTGGGGAAAAAGCCTGCTGCATTTATTCCTAAATGATCCTGCTCGTATGGGCTCCATTCTGGTGCTGAGACATTGTATGAATTGGGAGGAGAATTGTTGGCTCTAGGAAGCCAGCAATACATAACGAGTAATCACAAACCTAAATCACAAATCTGGCCTAAACAGAAGGTAGTCAACGGTAGCATCTGTAGTATCTGAATACCTGCTACTCAAGTATTTGCAAAAAGCAAATCAAAGGAATACATATGACTATAACAGTGACATAATAAAATAGCACTGAAAGAGACCTCATGGGTTTATTCAATCTGTTGCTTTTTCTGGAGACAGACTCATTCTCCCTGTCTTGTTCCTGGTGGATGTTTGCAACTTTCTGTGAAAGACTTCCAGTGAGAAAAGTCCCCACTTCCTCCCTGCACAGATTGTTCCAGTGTTCCTTTTTTTCTGCCAGTTTTCCAGTGTCAAGTCAGACTCTTCCTTGCTGCCAGTTAAGCCCATCGTTTGTTCTACAAGCCAAGCATGTTGGATGCACAAGGTTTCCTTCCACTTTCGCAGCAGCTTTAACATACTGGAGGAGCTTCCGAGCCTTCAAAAATGGTGAGGTGAGACTATTGACCAAGATCAGCTCATGGTATTCCTCCATGGGGGGTTTGTTCTGTGGCTGGTCACTCCCCATCCTGGACTTGCACTGTTGATTTTCCTGCTGAGTTGCTGTGCTTGCCCTGATAGTCTGTCTCCTTTTTTTCCCAGATTCTCTTTGAGACTTGCTAATACCATGTTGAAAACCAAGTCAGTCCTCCAAGGCAACTGCAGCCCTTCCCAGCTGTCTGGCAGCAGCCCACTGAGTAAGTATTGTCCCTGCTCCATCACCCAGGTCATTTATGAAAAAACTGAATCACACTTTGGCTGAGACAGGCACCTGAGGAACATGACTCAGTACATCCTCCTACTCCGGCAGCACACCCCCAGTCATTGCTCTCACAGGGGGCTTTACAGAGAAATTCCACTCTTAGAAAGCTCTCTCCCTTCTCTCTCCCTTTGCTTATGAGCCTAGCTCAATGCTCTTGAGAGATTTCACAAAAGAATTAAGGTTTGTGTCAGGCTTTCCTCCTGTACTGTAGTCATGAAGCACATTTCATAAAGCAGCTGTTTTATTTGTAGAAAGAAAACAAAATAAAATCAACAGCAGGAGAAGAAGCGCAAACAAGCAATAAAAAGGCTCTCAGGCTCTGCAGATTCACTGGCCATGCTGCCTACATCAGCTCCAGATAAGACCTTAGCAATTAAAACCAGAAGAGTAATACTAACCAAAAAGGTTTCCTCTCTTTTTATCTCTCTACAAAGGAACATTTAAAAAAGTTAGAAACCACCACTGTTGATTCACAGCACAAAGGAGTTTGCAGAAAGATGGACATCTATGTGATAAATGAAGTGTGCAAACAGCTCTTGAGAAACTCAGCTTGCTGGGAAGCTGCGCTGAGCAATAGTTCTCTCTCCTTTGCTTGGGTGAACTGGGGGGATGCACCCAGTTAACCACAGCACAGTGAGCACATCACAGCAAGTCAATAGCTCGAAGTGCTGGAATAGCCAAGAAATTGTTGCTGTGGATTTATGTAGTGTTATACATTTTAAAGGGAGGTCACTTCAGAGTAATTTTAAGAAGCAGGAACAGTAACTTCTATGTGGAAGTAAAGAGAGGTGATACCAGGACAAAGTTGTAAACATCACATTAAGGTATTTGGAAATAGAGTGAAGGCAAGATGATTTAGAAGCTGGCTTAGGTTGTTTAGAAGATATTTTTATTGCCTGTGGGTGCTGTGCTCAAGGACATAAATGTGGATCGCTCAGTCTCAGTTTCTGATTGAGACAGGAAATCACAGACCACGATTGAAGCCTCTTCAAGAGGCAGCAAGACAGGGTGGGGAGGAAGGCCCTCAAAGCAGCACACCACCACCACTTGCTCTCCTCAGCTGGGCTGCCCTCCCCATCTTGCCTGGTTTACCCTCTCCCCTCTGCCCCTCGTCAGCATTGGGGCAGCCAGGCTTGCATGTCTGTATTAAAAGGGAGCCACAAGTTCTGTCACAGGGGAAGAGTTCGTTGCGCGTTTTTAGACCAACTGGCAAAGCATGTTAATCTTTCCAATTGCATTTCAAATTAAAATAATTCAATTAGCAGTTCTTCTTCAGGAAGAGGCAGTATCTGATTACTCTTAGGGCTCTATTCCAGTGTTATGAGCAAGGCCTCATACAACAGATTGCTCTGCAAATGCCCTTCTCCCACATGACTGTCTTTCTTTGCCACAAAGCAGCTCTGGTTCCTGGGAGAAAGGAGTCCCCCTTCAGCCACATCAAGTTGGGGAGCTGCTCAAAGTTACACTTTATCCCCAAACTCTCCCTGCTAAAGGCTTTCTGATGTGTTTGTTTTGACAGTGTAATTCAATTTACTTTATTGCTTTCTGTAAGCCATTTGTAGAACAGCAAGTGTACAGAAAGGTGGAGCCTTTCATTTGTTGGTCTCCCATTTTCCCTATTTGCCACTGCACAATGGCTTTTAAAACAGAATACAGCACTGCTTGGAAAAATGATAATGCTTTAGGAAAGCCTAACTTCCTACTGATTAAGAAAAATTAATGCAGTATCAAAAGTCAGAGGCTGATAATGGAAAGCAGCAAGGTCCCCATATTTACTGACACATTTGATTTCCAACAGATGAGACTTCTTTTGACAGCATCTTAATATTACCTAGATGCACTTCTTTCTATAAAAAGCATCAGCAGCTGAAAGTGACAAATCATATCTGCCTGCAGGTACACAATCACATTATCTCACCGTGATGCAAAAGATAAGGTGTTACTGAAGGTGAGTAGAAAAAAACTCAGTCATTCGAAGTGTGTCATAGACCTAATTACATTCTGTAGAAGACTCAACCTTTATTTAAACAATCTAGATCTTGGAGAATGTTTCCAGAGCCTCTCCTTCTGCCTTGGTTTCAAGTGCAATTACTAACCTGAATGCCATCATCCTGTCAGTGAGAAAATGAGATCCAATCCGTACAAAACATGCCTTCTCTCAAAAGACAGAAGGTTCAAGCTAATTTTTAAAAACCTTTTTCCAAACCTTCCCAAAAAAAAATCTTAGCCTTTCAGTTAAGCTACAAGCTGAAGCAGTCCGGCACCACTGAACCAAAACACCCTGTCCTAGAGAAACAAGAGTTTCCAACAGTGGTGACAAACCTCCAGTGCATAAAAAGCCCTCCCTGCCAATATGCTGTCCATTGGTGTGGGTGATGTAAAGCACACAGAAATGCAAGCTAAAAACAGCAAACGCAAATAGCAGGTTGTGAAGACATTAAGGACACCTCTTGGCTTCTGTACCATTGGGGCATTATAAATTTTGTTTCCTTTTTCTTAATGGATTTGGTCTTTTAAATGTGTGTAATGCACCGTAGTTGAATGCTAGATGTTTCTGCTCTAGACCCAAACATACATGATAGAAACAAGGGTTCCTCTGCCTGAAAACAAAGGAAAAGATTTGGGGTTTTTTTAAGGAAAACAGCAAGAAGCACAGACTAACCAAGGCTGGCTGTGCTCAGGTGCAGAGGGCAATGGCGGGCTTAGAACCTGGCTCTTGCTCTGGTCTTGACTGGGTGGAAAGAAAACCCACATAGCAGGGGAAGGTGCAAGGAATGGTGCAGAGGTGCTCTGCCCCAGCACCTTGTGTCAGGCACAAAGGGCAGCAAGGGATGGAAGAGGCATGTTGACTTCTAGGCGATTGCTAAGTCTGGGCTTGCAGCTAGAAGTTCATTATGTTCAAAAGCAGTGTGAAAAGTGGATCTGTACTCTGTTTTATTCCCTCACGAGGCTGTACAGTAGGTTGGGCAGCTCAAGGGATCTGCCTGTGCACGCAGGTGTCCATTTGAGGGTCTAAGACTGATGATAACTCAAACAACACTGCAGTGAAAAATGCTTTTGGTCTTTTGTTTTGTGTGCAGGACCACCCCATTGTGGAAGGACACACCGCATTCAGTGATGTATCACAGGTACATGCCAGAGGAGCTGTTTCTATGTTGTGTGTCACACTTTGAACCAGTGTGCTCTTCCCTTCACTCAGATACTAACAAACATGTTTGGTTTTTGCCTTGTGCATTTTCTTCCGCCATTATGATGCCAAAAAAGTGGAATTATAAAAAACCCAATATGAATCTGCTGAAAAGAAGCCTAACAGGCTTTGCTGTAACATGTGAACTCTGCACAGAGACCGCTCCATTGCTTCACCTTCCACTGCTTTCTGTCACTTCTTTGCAGCAGGCAGAGCTGACACGAGCAGACCTGCCTCTGCTGAACCAGTTGCCACCTCTAATGTAAGTGCTGAATCAGCACTTATGGCTCTCTAGGTGCCCCAGCAGCAGCTGAATTATTTCCATGGCAAGTTATTGCACTCAATAAATAAAACTGCCCCTGGTGGAATGTTTTCCCTTGCGAAGATGTCTAAAGTCAGAGGAAAGAGTTTAAACATTGAGAGGGTGGTGAAAGGCACATCAGCTCTCCTCCAAGGGGAGCTCCATGTGGCACTGCTAAGCAAAATGCAGCTTAGGAGTTGATCCGTGAGCTTTCAGCTGCAGCAGGTCCCAGGGAGGAGTTCAATCTATGAAGACCAGGTAATGGGGATACACCTCCCGACTCAGACTATCCCCCAAACAAGCAAACCCAGCAGGGGTTAAGGTGAGCTTCAGATGTGCTCATCCTCTGCGCAGAGATGAATTGCACCTGCTTGGTCACCCCTTGATCTCCGAGTTGCCTGTCTCTATCATGAAGCAGCAAAGAAGGAGGAAATATGAATCTTTGTTCCCCCCCCTTGTCTTTTTTTCTATTCAAATGACTACCACAAAAGGTAGCTGAAGAGCTGGGGAGCAGCTGCACTATCAGAAATTATTTGTACCTCATTAAAAAACTTATCCTTTTAAATAAGAGCAGCAGAGTGGAGATCAGAGCTTCTAGTGCTTTGCTGGGTGTTAGTACCTGTGGACCACTGCAATGATAAAAATATGTACAGACTCACTTTTCAGGTTTAAAAGTGTTTTGTCCTTTTGTTTGCTTAGCTAAATAAAGAGGGTTTGTTTGACCTATGGTTTTGAACCCAGCTGGCTTTTTAATATACGGTGACTCATACAAAGCAGCCTGCAGAGTCGGTCTCGTTTCCACTGTTACACCGCTGATTTCAGCAGAAGCCCCACAGAAAATCCAGCAGTGGGGGGACTTTTAGTTCCTGACCAGGCCTTCCTCACCAGAGCTGTGCTCTTTTTCCTGTAAATGCTCCTGCTGAAATGAGGGAGCTAATCACAGAAAGAGGTACTTCATGCAAGTGAAATTGCCAGGATCAGGCCTTCTGAGGCACTGCCAGTCCCCTAGGAGTTTCAAGGTCAGTAATAAACCATTAGTTTCAAATGAAAATTGGACCTGAGGCCAAGGACTTCCTGCCTCAAAATGGTAATTTTTTATAATGAGATACTGTCATTATCCTGGCTGATGTGCAATAGAGCATCACTGCCTTTAGTGGGGCAGGGCCAGAGCTCTTTAGACCAAGATCAACATTATTTTATTTACATCAGAATGAGCCAAAGAATTTTTAAGGGTGGTAAAGAACAAAATCTCATTTCCATTTTCAGTAAAGGCTGCATATAATATAGATCATTACCAAACGCTGGGACTGATCCTTGTACCTAACGCAGTGTTTTCTCCCCTCACAGACTGCGCCATTGATGTGAGAAGGCAAAAGCCATTGAGCACATGTGCCTGCAGGGACAAGGAAAGATCCGCACTCACCAGTGGTAATGGCAATTTCTATTGCAGTTCTGCAGTCTCTGTGCATGCGAAGCTGCCCGCTGACTTTAGGAAATAGATCAGACAGTTTATGGTTGTTCCCCAAGCTGTCTCCCCACCAGGGCTGTGTAGGAATCATGGCGATGCATTGCCCAGTGAATGGCAACGGGGGCTCCATGAATTTTTGTCTTCCACAAATCACTTCATGACAAAGGTAAAAGTGCCGCTGTCTGAAAGCAGGAGGAGTTCGTGGGTCCAGATACACAGCAAATGCAATCCCATTTTCTCAAATAAATTGCTGTTTCAATAAAAAACTCAACAAAGGAAATACAGGCACCATGCTACACACAGTTCCCAGATTTCCTCCATCAGAATTGCAGCTCTTCTTTTTCTAAAGTAAGGTGTTATTTGGGGAGATTGGAGATTATGTAGCCTGCTTTATGTTATTCTGCTCAGGTATCCCTGCAGATCAGGACTCACTTTGAAATTGAAAGGCTGTATTTTACTGCAAGCAGGTTGACATCAATTCCACTCTCAGGACTAACCAAAAAAACCCATCAAAATACTCTCTCCTCTTTTGCCTTAATCTTTCCCAGAAACTATGGATCAGCAAAAGCTTTGTGAACATGGTATATAGAAAAAAAAGTCCCTCATTTGCACTGTCCCAACAAAGTGAACGTCTAAGGTCACTCTAACCCTAACTTGCTTCCTAGGAGAGGGGAAGAACACTCAGGGAAATAGCTTGGAAGAGTCACATTTTTAACAGGAGGGATCCAACTTTATTTTTTAGATGGAGTAAATCACTTGGGAAAGTTCTAAACTGAAGATGTGGTCATTTACTAACAAAATGAAACAAAGCAAATGACAGGCTTGGCTAAAAATGGAAAGGTAACTCACCTATGTCATTTTCACTCCTGGATTAAGTGGTTTATTGCTCAAGAAGGGTTCTATCCATCCAAGCTTTTTGTACCTAATTTTCATGCAAGTTGCCACTGCTCAATGAATTTGTGGTGAAAATCACTGGTGCCCGGTTCCTGACGGAGTTAATGGAGGGAGATTGCATCAGGGGTGGTCTCTGGCAGATTCTGTCTCCCTAACTTCACGGCCTAAAAGGACACATATGAAGTTTCTCCTAGGGGCTTTTAAAGCTGATACTGGTCTTCAGAGCCTTCACAGGTCTCCCAGGAGCCTGCTCAGGCTCTACTTACACTTGGGTGCAGGTTCAATGCCAGGGTGCGAGGAAAACATTCAGTAAGGGAGCTGATGGCAACCCTGCCCTGCGGTTTTGCTTCAGCCCACACAGGAATGACAAAGATTCATGGGACTGAAGCCTAGCAGATAGCGATTTTCCAGTTTCACCAGAGAGTTTTTCCCAGTTTCACCAGTCTTAGACACTTGCTGGTTCTTCTGTCAGCAGTTACTATTGTGGGTGATGCAGCATCTTTGTATGAGTCTGTGCAGGTTACTAGGGCAGCGGCAGGATGCTCCAGGCAGCAGTTTGGTCCCTAGATTTCAGGAGGAAAAGAGCTCAAGCATTCTCTGTGCCACCCAGCTTCAGGGCTGGAGGGCAGGACTTGCCCTCTTTCATTTTGCAGGCTTAGACCTAGTGTGTGATACGGGGCTTAAAAGAGGGAAAAAGTAATCTTTCTCACTAGCAACTTTGGAGTTCTTCATCTGAGCAGCATTTTGTCCTATCATAAGGTCTGGTTTAAATCATACTTGCAACGTGACTGCAACAGTGCCCTGATGAACTGGTACACCTGAAAGTGTTCATCAATTACAATATCACATTTGTGATTATTAGAACTGGTAAAAATAATGGGGCTAGCTGAATATGGAATATACCTTTTTTTAATAACTATCTTTGTATTACCAGAGAAATGACACTGGTTTCCATAATACTTGCACACACATGAATACAGCATTACTGATTCAAAACCTTGATGAGGCTTTTTGGATCCTTGTGGCCCAGCTGCTCCAGCAGGTAAAGGCTTGATGCATTGCTCAGTCATAAGCTGGAAAACAAGAGTCTAAATTTCTCCTATGGTACTAGGCACATAAAAGTAATCTTGTTTTGGCCCTTAAATATAAATTGAAATGATAGTGGTAAACTACAACATAAGCAGGATGTAAATGTAGCATAACTGTAAATAAACAAGCAGTAGCTCCGCTTCTGAAATCTGCCACGAGTGTCATTGCTCTAAATATATCTGTGGTCTGTGAATATGAACCTGAGGGAAGAAGTGTTTCTGAACTCTGAACAACACTGACCTCTGATGGGATCTTTCAAGCCACTAAGATCTGGGATTATCAGAAAACTGTATACTGCTCCAAGACAGGCAGGCACTAAAGATGCACTTAAATGATTTTTCTACAGTGCGGTGTCCAAACAAAGGAGGGGGAGAAACAATTCGTGTTCCCCTCAGAACTGGGGAGGATAAGGAAAGCCAATTTACTGTGCATTTCACAGGCTTTCAGGGAAGAAGACTGTGACCTTTTTCCTTTTTCTCCCCCTCCAGTGTTAGACTACAAGAGGACAAAAAGAGCCGGGCTTAGAGACTTGATTTTTCCCCACAGTTTGATAACTTTTAATGGAGCATTATCATAAAGGGCTAACCTACAACTTGAAGATGAAACCTACTGGAAACCTGGCAAATTAACTGTAGTTAGCAGCCTATTTGATTGGGCTTTTTTTTTCTTTGTTTGCTGGAAAACAAAAGCTGTTTGTTCTCTTCATTACTTTCCCTTTGCCAGACTAAAGAAGAGAACAAACAAGCAAGCAAGGAAGCAAGCAGGAAAGTGCCTTTCTTGGTGCAGTATTTCATCTCCATAGTGAATGATGATCTCCTTAGGCAGAATTACACCGGGAGCTTTCAAAAGTAAACAAAGGGACTTCGCTCAAGAGGCAAATTTGCGAGCTCGCTTATTTCTAAAAGCATCTAAACACACAAAGTTATATTACATTTTATGTATTTTTATTCATGTACAAAATGTCATAATTTATCAACGTTGTGCAACAAAGTATAGATACACACATACATACACACATACATACATACACCCCCCGCAACACATGCACACATACAAATACATCACAAACCCAACTTTCTTCCTCTCTGCCCTTCAGAAAGGCAACACTGTTGTGGCAGGTCAGCAGCTAGAAATAAGGTGCTATAATTAAGCAGTATCGGAATGTCTTCACTTTACAAATGTTATGTGCAAATTTATATACAACCACTTTTTCTTTTCCCTATGAAACTCAAAACTCCATACCCTGAACCACTCTCAGAGATACAAACGTATAAAGTGCTAATACTTAAGCATGTTTCCAATGACTTCACGACGCAGTTTGAAGTTTAGAACAGGCACTGTGATAGTTCACTGGGTAGATTGTCACTCGGTGTGGTACGACAGACAGAAAAGTCACTCAGACATCGCTGGGGGACCGGGAGCGAAAGGGCACTTTAGCCTGAAAGCAGCCACAGAAGAGCACCCACATGGACCTCTGGATCTCTTGATTTCTGTAGGCATAAATGATGGGGTTGATCATGGAGTTGTAGGTAGCGGGAAGAAGCGTGGCATATGTGTACACAGAAGGGTAGTCGGGATCCCCCACTACACAGTAGATGGCAAAGGGCAGCCAGCTGGCTCCGAAAGTCCCGAGGATTATAGCCAGGGTAGAGACCCCTTTTTTGGTGGCAACATAGTGTGAAGCAGTCAGAAAGTGCTGCTGGAGAGCTATCTGGTGGGCATGCCTGCAAACGATCTTGCAGATCTCGATGTAGAGATGGAGCATGATGAGGAAAATGAGAAAGAAAGAGGCAGACAGCAGTGTCACGTTGCTCTTGGTCAAGGGTCTGACGATGCTGCAGGCGGCAGGGTCGTGGAGGCAGTTCCAGCCCAGGACGGGCAGCAGCCCCAGGCAGAGGGAGACCCCCCAGGCGCCCGCCAGCATGGTGTGGATGCAGAGCACAGTCCTCTCCGAGTAGTAGGTGAGGGCGTTGTAGAGGGAGAGGTAGCGATCGACCGTGATGGCCAGCAAGCTACTCACAGAGGCGGCGAAGGAGGCGACGAGGAAGCCCACCGTCAGCAGGCTGACCGTCTCGGAGCGGATCACGTACTGGAAAACGAAGTTGAGGATGAGGCCGAGGCCGGCCAGGAGGTCGGCGGTGGCCAGGCTGCCCACCAGCACGAACATGGGGGTGCGCAGGGCGGGCGAGTAGCAGATGATGGCCACCACCAGGGCGTTCTCGCAGGCGATGGCGGTGCCGGAGACGCAGAGCATCACGTCCCAGGGGTTGACAGCGGCGGGCGCGGGGGGCCGCGACGACAGCTCCAGCGAGGCGTTGCTGCTGCCGCCTGCGCCGGTTACCGGCATCCTCGGGGCTGCCGCTCCGCTCTCGTTGAGCGCCGGGGCTGGGTCCATGGCCGCCCGGGCGGGCGCGGCTGT
>JAOEHY010034627.1:0-20916 GCA_025447955.1 Psilopsiagon aurifrons
AGGAGAGCAGAGTAGAGGGGCAGGATCACCTCCCTCGACCTGCTGGTCACGCTCCTTTTGATGCAGCCCAGGATACATTTGGCTTTCTGGGCTGCAATGTTCTATTGCCCAACAGTACCAAGTTATCTCTTGGGATCATGGTGTGTTTGTTGCTTGGAAGACAACCCACTTCAGGAAAGAACAAGGATTTCTAGATAGTGGAAAAGAAGACAGATCTCAGAAGCAGCTTCATTTTGTAAGACTGACTTCTCACATACCAGAAATCCATGGTCTCCAAAGTGACCTATCCCTGCTAATAATGACTATCAAGAGGAGGTGGGCTATGGCAGGAAATCAAAGTAGAGGTGGAAGAGATGTGCTTCAGTTAGCCACCACTGATGGAAGGGAAAGAGGAAATGACTGGGCAAAAGGCTGACCTCCCATGGAGGGAGATAGCATTGCTCCATCACTTGTGACACTGAAGAGATCTGGTGCAGAAAATATTTATCACCATAATTGCAAGAAAGAAGATGAGGAGCTGAGAGAGATCCAAGCTTATTCATTTCCCGTTTCTTAGAACAGAAAAATACCTAAAGATGGAGGAACAAAGTGTGTAGGAGATGCAAATAGGCAGGACCAAATAATTCCCTGGAGCTACACTGACTCACCCTAGCTTGGAACTGGGTGTCCTGGTCCTTCCTTAGCATCAGAGCTTTGCTGCAGAAGGGTGCTAACTTCTTTTCCTAAGTGATGCAAGGGTGTGAATGTCGGTTATTTCAAAAGTAACTTAACTCCAGACTCATTGCATGCACTCAGTTGGGCTTCCCATGCTGCAATTCCCTTCTCCCTTAAATCCCTACAGGGCAGCACACTTGCTACCTGCACGATCCTTCTGTTTCGTGCTCAGCCAAAGAACATAGAGAGCTTTGAAAACTGAAGCAGAGAGGGCACATCCCAAGACAGATAAGCCTAGCTATTACTGGTTTTGAGCTCTTTCCCTGGTCAAGGGCAGCAAGAAGAGCACCTTCTGTACAGCACCTCCTTTCCCCTGTGTCGATGGGAGGGTTAGCAGCTGCCAAAGATCCTACAGCTGCTCGGAGCCTGGAAGCTGCTGACATACCTTGTTATTGTAATTTCTTGTTCATTGTTTCCCACGGAGCACAACCACGCTGTCCAGTTGCCTGTGGCAGCAAGCAGGTGAAATGAGGCATCAAGGTGAGAGAGAACAGTACACCTACAAAAACCCCTCACCAGCTGAACATGCATTAGTACTTCTATTTTCCTCCTTTCTCACACTCTCTATGCATGTCCATCTTCCCCCTACTGCTGCCTGGGATTTTGGCAAATGTGATGTGAATAACAAACAGCCCCCAGGCAGCTGTGCTCTTTTGGATACAACTGGTAAGAGGCCTCAGAATATCCTCCACAACTAGAAGACACAACTTCCATGTCAGAAAAGCAGGTCCTGCATTAGAAACCTGGACCCTGAATAATAAACATTTATAAGGCTGGTCTTCCTATGGACTTGCATCTTGAATATGGGAGCCAGTATGGAGTCTCTGATTTACAAGAGTAGCAATTACTCCTATCCTTAAACTTGTTAACCTTTTCCTAACACTTCTCTGTGCTTTGTCACACAGCTGCTGGGAATATATGTTTGGTAACTCTTCCTCTCCATCTGATTGGCTGGGATTTGATGTTGAGGCAAAGAAACAGAGAGATAATAAAATTAGGAAACAGATGATCTTGCTTTCTTAAGGAATACTCCTCACCCCTGAATCTGCTTTTTTCACCCAGCATTGTGCTTATGCCTCCTCCCAATACTGAACCATGCTGCCTAGTGCAGCCTAAGACACAAATGGACCTAGTTCTTCCTTCTCACTGTCGCATGCTTTGTAGCCCTCAGTACTCCAATGTAGTTGCCCTTGTGTGGACACTTACCTACCCAGGCTGTTTAAGGAAGTTAACCCTTCTTTCACACACTTGTTGTTAGGGCACAGACCTTTAGAGATGAGG
The DNA here is from genome assembly GCA_025447955.1 of Psilopsiagon aurifrons. Classification (NCBI taxonomy): domain Eukaryota; kingdom Metazoa; phylum Chordata; class Aves; order Psittaciformes; family Psittacidae; genus Psilopsiagon; species Psilopsiagon aurifrons. Next base: position 1,996 of record JAOEHY010034627.1, read on the forward strand.
AGCCAGGTCAGACAGACAGCAATCAGAGGAATTTGTTTTATTTAGGGCAGTTTGGAGTTCTGGTATAATGCAATTTGAATGTGGGAATGTCTGGGAAATAAGCAAAGGGATGCTTCAGGGCTGCTATGGGTCAGTGAAAAGCTAAGCTTTCTTTTGACCCTTCAACCCTTCTTTATGACAAAAAGAAATAGCAGGTCTGAGCTGTTTCTGGATGACTGGGGACAGTACATCCTTCCTGCTGGGAATGAAGGACACTCAGCTACCCATGGTGACTAACCTTCGGCTCCGAGGGAAGTGCTTGAAGATTGAAACCTCCTGTAACTTCCTCGTCAAGCTGAGCCTGTCTTCCTCACTCATAGCCGCTACCTGAGTTACTGGGGGGGAGGAGGAGGGAGAGGGAGAAGGGGCAAGCACATCAAAAGTGTAATCCTCCACAAAGAGTTCAAATATAAAATCTAAAGATGTATGACAAACAAAATAAAGCTCCCTGAAGTATTTGTTTAATGTTTATCCAGTCCTGAATCCTTTTCTTGGCAAACGGTCTGTTCTCCCTGTGAAGTGAAAGGGCCAGGACTGCCTGCCAAGCCTTTGAAGACTTCAGAACGGTACATGGGAGATTTTATCTCAAGGATGGAAGCGATGCAAAAGCCTGTTCCCTGCATCCCAAGTCACAGGTGAAGAATGTTCGTGTTCTGTTAATGAAAAACGGTTGTACCAGCATACGCTTTCATATGGGTGCTTCTTGCATCTGTTCCCTTCTTGAAAGAAAAGCGTCCTGGGAACTACCTGTAGGATCCCTGCTGCTTTGCACTTTTACCATCTTTTATTTCTGTATTACTAGTATTATTGTTATTATTTGGTCCATGTGAAGTTGCTACTGAAGCGCTGGCTCTGAGATTCGAAGTCCTTGTTTCTTGAAGGGCAAAGCATTCACAGTTCTGAGCAGAGAGTCAGCAACTGGCAGTTATTTAATGGATGAAATCCTTTTGCACTTTTCCAACTATCAGAGGAGCATTGACTATTTGGATTTGAGGATGTTAGAACTTATTAGAAAAGAAACCATCATATGCATATCTAAATTCTATAAATAAACTTCATATATATATAAAGTAAATTATACACTAGTGTACCTATAAGAGCTTATCTTACAGTTCTTAACAAAGTTTTAGACAATACCTTTCCTTAAATAAAACTTGTTTTCAAGGGAGGAAAAATAAAATACCAATAAAGCAAAAGTTCTCACTTCACTAAGAGCTGGTTTAGAAGAGGTTATTAGTGACAGTCGACTCAGGTCAGGATCCTTTGCACTTAAATGTCTAAAGGAAAATTAATTTCCACCAGGAAATAAACCAGGAGAAAGGAGCAGATGAGAAAGGACACAGATAGTTATTTTAGTAATTGAAAAGGGCAAAACACATGACCTCAGGAGACTGAAGGAATGCCGGCAGGTCTCAGGGGGTTAGCAATGAAACAGAAAGTCTTTCACCTCTAGGTCAGTGGTTCAAAGCCAGCTGAAGACAAAGAACAAGTTGATGGGAGTTGATGAGAGTCTTACATTGGTATTGGCTGGAAAGGGCCTCCACTTCTCATCCAAATCCTTTGAAGGAAATTTCTGCTTCAGCAGAGGAAAAGTGGCTAAGGCACAGAAAGCAAGTTCTTTGCTTAGTCCCAACTAAGTCCAAGAGGTCAAGACTGAGACACTCTAGTCTCAGCCACTATTTGCAGAGCCTTCTCCAGCTCTCTCAGGCATCAGAGCTTTCAATCCTACAACCTTTCTGAGAAATTGCTTCTCATACAAAGTGAAAATAGAGCCTAGGTCACTTTTTTATAGCAGTTTGCCATTTCTATAGAGACCTGTAAAGCTGGGCTCATGGGGTCTCATTTTTAGTGTAACTGAGCATATTCCCAATGGTTCCAGTTTTTCCTATACATGCAGCACCAGGAAATACTCCCTCACATTAACGACAGCACTGTATTTGATGGGCTTAATGTGGCTATATCACACTGTCCTGCACCTCCTCCTGTGATCCTATATGAAGGAAAGGGTCAGGGTATTTGGTAGTGTCCAGACCATGGCATGAGTGTGAGTAGGAGCTGATAGTCATTCTTACCTATGCGCATTGCTCTCTCTTCATCTTTGTCCCCTAGAACAAGTGACCACTCCTTCCCTTTTCAAACTTTTTGTTGCTCTCTCTTTTCCAGCCCAAGAGCCTTTACCTCACGTCACCAGTGTTGGAGAGCTCAGGCCACCATCTTCTTCTTTTACTGTCCCACCAGTCACGGGTCTTCTTCCCCCATTCTGGCACTGTCATCCATGACAACGCATACAGGACATGACGAAGTGTTGGGTGAGTATAATGGCAGTAAAGGGGGGATTTGGGCACATTCCTAAAGGCATTCCCTGCTTACCTGGCAAGCTGCTTGCTCTCCCTGAGATTGCAGTTGCAACCCCAATCAGCTTTTGAAACCATGCACTCAAACCCCTAAGTGGGTCCCTCTGCAGTGAGAAACTCCATTAGCAGTGGCAAACCCTCATACTCTATGATGTCTCCTTTTCCTTCCCTCTTCCCTTTTCCCCTCTCCATCACTCCTATCTAGGTCAATAATTCCTAAATCAGGCACACCAAAGCTGCTGCCATGGCAGTGTGTGTGTCCCTGACATGAGGGAGAAGTGAGCTCAGCATGGGAAGCCAGTAACCACTCATTTCTCAGACTCTTTGTGTCTTAATGTAACAGCTCTCAGTGGAGGATCCTGTCTGGGGAATGGAAATCTAGTGTTTGCCACTTGTTGAGGGAGTTTTTCTCCACAAGCCACCTGTGTTTTATATATCTATGTATATATTTTTTCTTGTTTTCCGCTTGCTTTCTTCCTCCTGCTAACTTTTGTGTGGCAATTATGTGAAGTGAGCCTTGGGCAGTGTACAGAGAAAGCCAGTTGCCTCCAGAGCTGAGTCCAGGCCTGTGATTGGAGATCTGGAGCTGATAGCCCTCTTCTTGGCACTCAACCATTTCTTTTGACTTCAAAGCAAGAAACAAAAGATGTTTCAAGGACTTCTTTGGAAAATCATCATTAGATGAGGCTTAGGGCCGTTTCCATGGCAATGGAGCTTTTTACATTGTGATCATTGCTGCAAAATGGAAATGTTCTTTTGTCTCCGAAAGTCTGTTCACTTATTTATATATATGTGCGCATGTGTATTTCTTTCAACAACAAAAAAAGTAATAAGAGGAATTAGATCTCATGGTAGGTTCCCTAAACTGAGTCACCTTCTCACCCTGTGAAGTTTTACTTCAGTCTTTAAAGTCCTGCATCAAAGTAAAAACTTCACAAGGGTTTGATTTAAGTGAACATCAGCATTTAGTCCATCAGATTTACAGCCTTTTAATAGAGGGTACTAATATCTAATTGTGCCTGTAGACCTGGAATTTGATGAACTGAAGGTGATCTGTTGACCCAAAAGAGCAAATCAAATGTCTTCCTATGACCGTGATTATCACCTCTTTGGTCCTACTGTGCTCAGTAGCTTTGTATCTGTTGCTTCATCCTTTCACTCTGTCACCAGTGATCAGAGTTCGCTTGAAAATCAATGATACAACCAAAAGCCCAGCCTCCCCCAAAACTTTATCACTCTCCTGGAGAGTAAACACTTCTGACTTCATTCAGATGTGGAGATGTCTGTTTGAGCACACTGCAGATGGGCCCTAACCTTCAGACGAAAATATCTGAAGTTTCTCTTTTTGATGACCAAAGGATTTTTGAGCAGGACAAGAGGAAGGCAGTGGGAAGGTGGCAAGTACAGCTTGGGAGCCAAGAGTATGCAGTTCCCAGTTTTACAGGCAATGTTCTGCTTCCAGTTTATGCCTGCGAACAGAAATACTAGGACAAAACTACCACAACCAAATGTCACAACTCGCACAGCATTTGTGTATACTTGTGCATATCACCTGGCCTCTTCTCAACCTTGCCTAGTTTATTACTGAGAGCATGGCAAGGATGCAATTCAAGGGATCCTTCTGGTCCCTGTCCTGGCACCAGATGTATGGCTTGCGGCTGGATCCTGGCACAGCTCTGAGCTGTGTGTAACCCCAAATCCACCCCAGAGTCTTTGCTTTCTCCCAGCATCATTCTCTTCCTCCTTGTCACCTCAGATGTGCTCAGTGGCCTTCCATTCATGATAGGGACTCAGGAATCTGCCCATAAAAGTGAAGGTTTATCTCCTGCTGGTTTCCCTATTTGTTGTTTTATTGTCATTTCAGTGCCAGTTAAATGGAGTTTTCTTCCCCTCTCTCCTCAGGCTCCTTCTGTTTGCATAAAACATGATGTTGTATTGTGAACAATGCAGGAATACATTACATAAATTTCTCTTTGATATCCAGCATGTTTCCCGCTGTAATGGAATCGGAACAGAGCAACCTCTCCTCCCCAACATGTCAGATAATTCTCTATCCGCTCTCCATTAGGACAAATGTCTGCAAGCCTTTGAAGAGCTAAAACACCATAAAGCAAAAAGAAAATGTTAAGGGTGCTCCAGTGGGTATCACTGGAAATAATTGGGTTGAATTAAAAGAAGGGAAAATTTAGGCCAACTTACAGGAATAAAAGAGCAAAAAGTCTGTTAGGCAGAGAAGTTGTCTCCGAAGCTATTAGCCTGGGGAATAGTCTCTGAGGAAGATGGTGCAAATTTTAAAGAGCAAAATGTATGATTTAGGGAGACAGTCTATAAAGACGGTTGGTGAAAAATGTATGGCTTTGAGTCATTTTAAGCTAGACTGAAATGAAGCACTTCAGACCATAATGCAGTAAAGAACACTTTGTTAGACTGTGCGGAAGATGCTGACCTGCTGAAACTCTTCCACATTGGCTCCTTGTTCCTTGATAATTCAGAGAATAGCTCCATGTACATTTACACAGTATATCTGCACACTGGCTGGCAGTCAAAATATATACCTAAGCAGGCCACAAATCCTGGTTGTTACCCGAGATGAACTGGGGAAATTATATATGTCACTATCTCCTTGTGGTTGCTTATTCCCTGTTGGAAAGCACACAACCTGTCAAGTTGTTTGTAGGCAGAAACCTGAAGGCAAAATTCTCCTCTTTGACTTATGTTCCCTTAACGCTCTCTCCCACGCTGCTCTGGGCTACGGCATAAACCAGCCTGTTAGATGTCACTGAGACATGCCTGAGCAGGTTGGCATCCCACATGGTCTAATTCACGCAGATTCAATGAGAGTCTGGAAGAAAAGTGCTCAAGTGCCACCCACTCTTTCTGATTCTGACTAGCAACTGAGATTGGAAATGCTACAGATACCTTTAGAGAGCGATAGGAGAAAGATGTCTTCTTTCATGTAAAGGTTTCTGCTATGAGTTTTCTTACTTCTTTTTTGATGCAGCAATAGACCACATTTTTATGTTAAAAAGCCTTTATTTTTTTTATTTCTCAGAAGAAACTAGAAACCTATTTTTTCTTCTTGGACTATTAGACTTCCTGACACAGCCTCTACAAATCTAGTGTCTAAATCTCATCTCCATCTGGTGAAGTTCCAGTTCACAGTTCTTACCTCCATATCTTTGTCCTTCATTGCCAACCTCTCCTTATGTTTCTCTTCGATCTGTTACTCTGAAGACAATTCCTAAAGCAGAGCTGCAGACTGTGACTTGAAAATGAAAGACAGGCTGAGGTCATTCTGGGTCATGAGTTCCTCATGACTTGGACCTGACTGATGGGATGTAACTCTCAATTCTGCCTTTCTCTCTAATTGTATGAAATCCATGATTCTATTCCCAGCTATTCATAGGAGTGAGTTACATCCAAGCTTTGCTTTCTGGGGCTCTTGTATCTGGACAGTTTTGGCCAATAAATGCATTCATTCATTTCTAGTGTCATGCATCTAAAGCTATTAGTATACATGGTCTTTCAAAACTCGCCTTGCTTTGGGACTCCCTGTCCCCTTTGCTATCATAAGCACTCAAAAATTCTTCCACTTTACTGCTTTCATCCTCCCTCCTGGGTGCTTGCTGATCAGATCTTCTCAATGACATGCTAAGTTGTTTTACTGACATTGATGCATTATGCTGGACTCCATCAGCCTAGCAACCTTTGGGACCAGTCCTAGGAGTCAGGCAGTCAGACAGCTCAACTTGTCTCCATCAATCAGGAAACGAGACTTTATTGGCCAGGATGAGGGCTACAGGTGTACGCCACTGTCACAGTTTTAAATAAACACCATCAGTTTGCCTAGTGCTAAGCAACTGTTTCTGAGAGCGTGTTGGTAAATGTGTTTATAAAGCATAAGAGTCCAATCCATCAGCCCTCAAAGAGCCTAATCAATATATTCCAATTTGATCTTAGAGAAAGTTTCGCCTCTGGGAAGTTTAATTTATTTCAACTCATGACCATGAAAAAACGAACATCCACAGTACTTTGACAACATAGAAAAAGCGGATGAGGTTGTATCCAGCACCTTTTCCATTTCAATTTGCCATTTTACCTGAACAAATCACCCCTACGACTTGAATGACCATGAAAACTGATCGAGTGATGGAGAGAGACTGCAGGACAAAGGGGAGACAGAAGGAATAAAATATGGATGGGAAACATAAGATGCAGGGCTTCGAATACGCTTAGCTGTGTTATTTGCTCTATGCAGAGTATAGCTGAAGTGGAATAACTACAGCTTAAAACGCAAGGTAAATTGATTCATATTGCAACTGCAGGAGGCTGCAAACCTAGTGTCCTACTAGGCTAGTGTATAGAAGGTTCTTCTCTGCATTTACACAACTGTTCTTGTAACTTTTCCATTGATAACCATACTTCGCATTTTTCATGATGCAAAAATTTGGAACCAACTCTAAACCCTCCTTTTAAACATTAGTATAGTGGCTAAATAAAAGACCATCTGGAGTTCTTCTCCCGAGCCATGTCCAAGTGTCTGAGCAGTGTCTGGGCATATTAGAGCCAGAAATGAGTAGCTGAGGAGCACCTTTCCAGGAGACACCTGCCTGAACATCACGTTGTGAACCCTGTGCTTACACCTTCCTGTCTATTTGAATAGGACCTGGTTTTCATGGGGTTTATTCCAGCTAATTGACTCTGTCTTTAGGAGAACCACTACGTGAGGCCTTGCTCACACAATTCAGGGGTATTTCAGGTAATCCAGGTTTTATTGACAGTGGCTCACCTCTGTTCTAGAGGTTAAGATCACACGGCTCTACTCAGATCAATGTACAAGATACTTCAAAGTTTATTTAACAAAAATACCATATGAAATGAATGAAACATTTATTTCACTGACACTCTAAGGAGTTAAGCCAAGATGTTTGACATACTTGTTATCTACAGTGGAGTGGGGATATTTTTCAACCCATGCTGTCTTCCTGTAAGGATTTTGTTCAGAATGGACCAAGAGGCTGTGTTATAAAGGGATATCCTTGGTTTTCATCCAGGACGGAGGCTGGAGATGGAAAACACTTTTTGTCCCACTATCACAGATATTCACTTGTCTTCCTGGGAACTGACATTGTGCAAGCAACAACATTTCTCTGCCCTTGCCCTATGCTGTCCAGAAGGATTTTGGGGACAAGGCTCTGTTTATGCCAATTTGTTAAGAATTGGATCTAGTATCCTCAGCAAATGCAAATCAGTTGTTTATACTGATGCCAGAAAATGTAAAACCAGAAATGAGAGTGTTGATTTTCTTTCCTCCAACTGCATTTCATCCGAATGCTTTCAGCTTTGATGCTGCCTCCCCAATCTTATTTGATATCACATCAGACCATCTTTTTTATGTCAAACATTTGCTTCAAAGCTTCTCGTAGCCTGTGCTGGTTGTCAAAAGTTGGAGGCAACACGTTTTAGGCATTCAGCAAGCATTCTTCCGAAAAGAAAACCACTATTTCTAATGAGCATTTGAGAGTGCGGTACATTGCAGAAACTGTTTTCTAAGATCTGTCACGAATGATTTACTTTTATTAGTTTTAATGGTCCTTAGCTACAGGCATGGAATATAAGTGAAAATTAAGATATTTTTCACGAGATGAAAATAGATTTCAATCAGAGATGGTGGCCATTTCCCTCCCCTCGCTGATGCCCTCTTTATTTTCGTCTCTGAACAGACAGCCCTGCTTGGATGAAATGACTTCAGCATTGTGGCAGACACATATCCCACTACCAACATGAGCTCTACAACAGAGACTCTTTTCCTAATCGTACATAACATCATCCATCAGTAGCACTTGCACCATTCCCAGTCAAGTGACTGGGAATATGCTTTTCAGGGATTAGTCCTAAAACAGGGACACAGCAAGATGCTTCTAGTCAGAACCATGGCTTGGTCTTTTATGCATTTAACTGAAGGACTCATTTGAAACCGATGTTTATTAATTCCCATTCCTAATTTCTCTGTTTCTTTTATTTTCTCCCTGCTGCTCATATAATCTTTGTCTCAGATAAAAGTATTCACTTTCTGTTGTGGCCATGTTGCTCTTTACAGATGTTGTTATTTTTGGTTTGTTGATTTTTGTTTTTTTTTTTTTACAATATGCTTTTCTAATGATTTTTATCACCTCATTTCAGTTTGTATTTGTGGAGAAAGAGTATTATAGCTAAGCCCAGATGCTTATATTGTGAGAGCTGCACCTACAGACTCCCTGCATGAGCAAAGCTCTGCCAGACTTGTTGAAAACAGGAGCAAAGCTCCAAAGGGAAGATGGTTTTGCAAAAGCATCTCTCCACTCCATGCCCAACCTCCTACTTTATTTCAGCCACCATGCTATGTCATTCTTATTCAGCAATAGATTTCTATATCATCTGCAGCCCATGAGAGCAAAGTAGAGAGGAGGAAACACAGGAGGATGTGTTTATTACTACAGCTTTGATACGTATCATCAAAGGCTAGTAATCTTACTACGGCTATCAGCACATGGAGTCTTCTCTCTGGCTTCAGCAACAGAGAAACTCATTGTGTTAATTGTATTAGTTGCAACAGTTCCATATTCAAAACTTTCTAAGTACCCAAGAGCCATGAGTTTCTTCTCTCTAATCTATAGCTGGTTTGGAGCTCTAGCCTCAACAAGGTATAACCACTTGCAGTAAAGAAGCATGATAACTCAGGAAAGATGCCAGAGACGCCTGATGTCATAAGCTCTTCCTACGTAGTCTTTGGACACAATTTTCAAGCTAACAGCATCATTGTTTTTCCCCTTGGGTCCAGTGTTGTATTCTCCATCTGGAATATGCTCATTGAACTGGGTCTCTCCTGCCTCTTTCATCATCCTCAGTAATTAATCTTTTACAGCTAGAACATAACTGATAACATGACTGCTGATTTAAAAGACAGGCTATCTCCAGCTCTTTACCCACAACTTCCTTCACTGTTTGGTATTAAGAGAGCAACCACTTGTTTTCACTGTGGAAATTGGCCACACTGGGCTCTTGGATACCCCAAAGAACAAGGAGATTAAGTTCATCAAGCCAGAGTAATCTACATCAACAAGGTTGAGAGCATGGTTTCATCAAGAGAGCAGATCAGTGGAATAAAACTGAGTTAATTTTACAGGGCTTCTTCTCGGAGTGCAGCCGTAATTTAATGGTCACCTATAATTAGTTAATTCATTTACTACTATAATAAATGCTTTGCAACCCTTATAAATGTCCATTAAATGTGTCAAATCCCTTCCTCCTTTCCTCCACACACATGCAATTTCCTTGGCAAGTGAGAAAGAGTAACCAAATCAAAAGGTGAAAAGAAGGGTGTTACATGAAGAGGGCATGTTTTTCCCTGTCACTCAAATTCTTAGGCTTGAATGAGTAACAAGTACTCTGCAATGATGTTTTAAATGCAACAGATTCCACCCTGAAGAAAGGAAGCCTTTTTTGTAGTTACCAGTTTCAGTGGAGCCTTGCTCCTTTAACCTTATGAAGGACCCAGTTCTGATTTTGATTGGAAATAACTCTAATGGTGAAATACTAGAGGGATAATAGCATCTTTTAATGAAAAAGGTTCTGAATTTGATCTACAGAGACACCTCATGCTGCAGGGCTTAGGTGGTCAGTGACCTAAAAATATAGGTCATTCACCTTTATCTTCTGAGTTCTTGTAACTTTGCTATCATCCAGCTCTCCCTATTGCTCCATCACTGTATCAAGATATGTAATATACCAAATCCTGTGTTCACACATCACTCCATATTTCTGGAAGCTCAATGGTGAAACTGAAGTGTAAAGCAGTTTTGAAAGTCCAAGCTGTATTCTCTTCATGGAGTGGAGCAGCACGGAGGCCCTCTTTATCAGTGCAGTAGGGCAATCAATCGGTATAATTCCTTTCCTCTCGGCTTTTTAGCCCCATCACCCATCCAACAGTAGGCACGCACCTTCCAAGAGGATTCACCATCCAAGTGTGGAAGGCAGCAGAGCCCTCTGCTCCAGTAAAACCAACTCCTCCCAAGGTTAGCTGGGCAGTAGGCTGACTGCTTCTGCCAGGTCTGCAGTGTCCTGAACACGCTGGTGCACAGTGCCATCTGCTCTGAAGTCCGTGGTTTCACAGACATCCACAACATAAATCTGTCACTTGTACGAATTTCCTAAATCCTACCTTGCTGCAAGATGGATGCTCAGAGTACACTTCATTCATTGCCTTGCTTGCTTTCTCTATTTAAATACACCAGACAGACAGATAGGTGACCAACAGGCAGGACCCCAAGTGGTGGTTGGAGAACGTAACTTAATCTGGGTTTGAAACTCTTTATTTAAATGTTAAGCGCAGGCAGCAGATATTGCTGCCTGTCCACTAGAATTCCATTAGGCAAAGGGGCATCATTTCCCCAGATCCTGCTTTTCAGCATCTAAATCTTTCTCTTTTTTGCTTCTTTCAAAGGAAGTCAACAGAGAGATGGCAGGAGAGTAATTCAACAAACTACAACACATTGCGTAATTGAAATTGACCATAATCACTAATATTAAAGACAGTGAATCATTCTAATCGAGCCATGCTCAGCAAACAATGAAAAACTATGCGCCAGAAAAGCTAATGCTGGTTTTAAAATGAACAGAAATGAGGTGAAATGGAACCTCACTCTTTATTCATGAAGGTCAATTTAACGTGATTATTTTTTCCCTGGCATCACAGCTTCATGATTACTGTTGTATACCTCAGTGCTATTTTCTAACCTAATAACAGTAAAAAATAACCAGCTGGTGATGATTCTGTTAAAAGCAGAGACTAAATGCTCACAAAATCCTGCCACTGAACAGTTGCACATGCTAATCAGACACAGCTCAGCCAGATTCCCAATAGAGCCCATATTTTGCAAATTTCAACTGGTTGACTACATTGAGAAAATAGATTATGCCTTGGACGTTCAAGACTCGGAGTGATCCGCGTTCATTCATTCCTCCCGGGTGAAATCAAACCCTTCGTAGATCCAGCCAGGCGCTTTTAATTCATCCCACTCCATATCTTCCCATAATATTTACCATCATGCAGTACAATCACTTTAGGGACTTAGAAGCGACAGGGTCTGATTCTCCCTGGGCATATTCTCACTTCATAAGGGAGAAACAGCTTTGCCTTCAGTGCAATTACTCCTGGTGTCAGGCAGGGACAGCACACGAAGGATCAGTCCTCCCAGAGAACATAACGCTGGAGGAGAGCTCTGCTGAGGCCACTTGGAGGGAAGCTGACATCCGTAATGATGGATCGTTTCCGGGCTTGCCAATGAGTGCTGTGAATTTCAAGGAGGAGGGAGGGAAAAAGTTAATTAAAACAAATGCCCAAATGTGTCCCTGCTCAGATGGATGTGGGGTTTATACTGGAGCAAAGTATTGCCTTTTGGTTTGTTTCTTTCTTAGCTGCCTGTAGCTCTTAGCAGCATTAGAACTGAGATTTATGCTATCCAAATACAGATCTTTTTTTTAATGTATAAATAAATGGAGGGTTTTTTTTTTACACTTAACTCTTTTTAGTTTTAATTTTGCTAAAATCCCAGAGAGACAAATTAGGGAAGAGGCAGAGCTTTGCCAAGGAGCCTTCATTAGATCAGCACTAATAACTTCTTTCAGGAGCCATGGATAGCTTCTGACATCACAGCTCAAGCTTGTCCGAAAGCTAATTATTTTCCCTGTTATAAAACAAAGGTTCTGTATCAAAGGCCCATAATGTGACATGGCACACGCTCCAGATACACTGATTTGCAAAATAAATCAACTGTGTCAGGGTGGAATTTGGAGGAGAAATTACAACAAATTGCAATTATACTTGCAGTGGTACACTATTTAAATGCATTGTCAATTTGTTAAATGCAAGGCACCATGTGTATCTTTTTTTCCAGGTTGCTTATGGGGGAAGAGAGGAGGAAAATATATCTTATCTGTCAAAAGAGGAGAATCTTCTTCTCCTCCCCTTTACCTCCTATACAGCTTCTTCCAGATATTATCAGAGCAGGCTTTATAAAAGATTCAAATGGTGTCATAGGAAGGCAGATATAACTAGCAGGAGCAAATGCTTGAAGACTATCCCTGGCAGAACAAATGAAGAGATGTGTTTAATAACAGAAAGCATTCAAAACCTATCGGATTTTGTTATCTTGTTTAGACTGCTATTAAGCCATATCAATAAGAAATACAGTGGAGTAAGAGGTTTGTTTGGCTTTCTGTTCCTCCTCCACAAAGAGATGATTTTCTTCCCTTTTTCCATCCCTAATATTCCCCTCCAAAGCAGTGGCACTGACCCACCCTACCAATAGGTGAAGACCACATGGACTCATAGAATAGTTTGCGCTCGAAGGGACCTTTTAAAGGTCATCTAATCCAACCCCCTTGCAATGAGCAGGGACATCTTCATCTAGATCAAGGTGCCCAGAACCACATCCAGCCTGGCTTTAGATGTCTGCAGGGATGTACGTCAAGACAGGCAACGAGACACAAGCCCAGGATTCACTAGGATCCTTCCTGCATCAGTATATCTTACCCTGGGTATTTTGGTAAGAAAGGGACAACAGTGGGAAGATGGAAGGAAAAGCAAAGCAGGTGGAAAGAGATCTTGTTTGTATGGGCTAATGACCCCAAAAGTTCCCCAGCACTCTCAAAGCACAGAGGAAATGGCTATGTCCCCATCACACCTCAGGTGCTGCAAGAGGGGATGATTCCTACAAGGCAGAGACAACCACAGTAGGTAATTAGAGCACTTTAACAACCTGTATGCATCACCTCCTGGCCTCACAATGTTGGCCTCTTCCTCTTCCTTTGTGATTGTGTTTTCTGTTTTCTTACACTTTTCTCCTTCCTAGCCAGTCCTTCATTTATTTTCTCAGTTTCTTCTCCTTTAATCTCCTTGTGCCTGTGTATTTCCAGCCTCTAATTTCTGCTACATTTCCTGTTTGAACTTTTCCTATTCCATCTCCTTTCCCATGATGATGTTGCCTGTTTACTTTACTCTTTGCAGACACTTTTCCTTTCATTTCCAGCACTTGTTTCCCTTCAATTTGTGTCTCTCTGCATGCATATACACATATACAGATACATACATATATATATATATATATATATATACACATAAATCTTGCTGCCGTAGCCTTTTGCATTTCAAAACGAGCTTGTCCCTGGAGTCAGTTTGTTATTCCGGTCTCATTCACTTTATTGAATTATTTTCTTCGCTGCTATCAGTCTCTAAATACAATCCAGTAAAGATACAGCAATGATTTTTGACAACCTGACCTTTCTCTGCTTTCTTACACTTGTTTAATTAGGTACCACATGCAGCTGTGACTTGATCTTTACAGTTTTCCAGCCTCCCCCACTGCCTACCTGGAGGGGAGGGGGTTGGTAAAGAAAAAAAGAGAGAGATGTTGTTGAAAGAAGGTCATTTTTGACAGGTCTGCCTGTTATTTCGGGCATCAGAAGGCCAGCGAGTTCTGCAGGAATGGAAGGCCATGCTGTCTGTGTTTTTCTTAACAAGTCAGAGGAAACGTTTTAGCTGGAGGAGGTAGGGAGATGAGGCGATTTACGGGTTTGATTTAACCTTCAGGTAGCCAGTTTAAACACTCAGCTGACAAACAAGGAAGGAAGCTGGGTATGGATCTGCTGAGTCTGTGCTTTGCCAAGCTGGGATCTCTGGAGCAGCCAGGATGTGGGGGTGTGTAATTATACAATAGAGAAGTCCCCACAGATCCTAAGGGATGGGGAATTACTGATGACATCTTTAAGACATGATGGCAGGCAATTATTGCTAGCAGAATGCTGCTCTTTGTTTCCCAGGTGAAATGCATGAGCTCTTGGTAGTGTACAGAATCATAGAACAGTTAGGGCTGGAAAGGCCCTTAAGATTATCTAGTTGCAACCCCCAATATGAGTTCGTTCATAAAATCAAAGATGCTTTCAGTTGCTGGTAGATCATACTGACTCTTCAGGCTTTTGGCAGGTGCATGTTCATCTCACAAACTCCTCAGCACACGATAGTGTGAGTCTGCGCCCTCGTCAGCAGATAGATGAGAACAAAATCAAAATGAATGATCTGCCCAAGAACTAGTATCCTCATGGCTGTTTTGTCCATATGGGCAGGCAGGGGGAGTGTATTGCTGTTGTCCCACGTGAAATGCAACTACACAGAACACACACATCTGAAATCCCTCCTCATCTGGCAGGAAAGTTGGGGCTTGTACGCAGTAGCAACGTGATATCTGCAGGTTGTGGTTGCATCTTCATTATCTATAGCTTTATTGTTCAGAATGTTTTCCAGTTCAGTGGCGGTTGGTAGATATTCGTCTCGTAGTACACACGCTATGTCAAACTATCTGTTCTAAAGCCCGTGGAAGACAACTGGAGTCCTTCATCTTTTCTATGTCCTCCAGCACAGATCCTTCTGTCCTGACACAGGCAGATCTCCCACTGACTTGCAGGTGCATGCATTACTTGTATTTTGGTATGGATATTATTTAAGCAAAAGGACATGACAAACTGCCTAGTAACGCTGATTAATGGATGCCCCTGGGGAATAGTGAGGCATGAGATGAAGTTAAATAACTCCAACGTGCATTACTCAACACTGCCTCACCACCTGAAGTGTCTCATTGTGCCTAAAAAATGGATTCCCTTTTAAAAAGGAACATTTTTAATGCTTCACATTAATTTTCACAAAAGTCCTTACGCCGTGAAAAATATTCTCGATGGAAAGCCTTCTCCCCACCTCCACCATCACCGCCTCCCACCACGTCTGACCCTACAGGTGTCCAAATGTATCTTTGACAAGGTGAAATAGCTCAGTGCATGTACTGATAACCCATGTGTCTGCCTTAATTGACACTGCGTGCCCATGTGGGGTCGCTTTGAAGACCAATGGAGTTCTCATATGATGAAAAACTGATTAAAACACTCTCTCTCTGGGCAGGCCATCAGAAAATGGTCCTGATCCCTTAAGCCACATGTGCAACTAACCCAAAACACCACAGACATCAATTAGTGCCTATGCCAGCTCTGACCATCCGAACTTCTTCTGGTGCTAATATCTCCATTTGTTTACTAATCTTGTCCTAACAGGCACATGATCTGCCCTGAATTCAGTGTGATTGTGCAGCCATGAAAGGCCAACTCCCAATGTCCTTGGGATTCAGGGGAGCAGAAGGGCATCATGGTTTATTTCAGTGGCTTTCAAGTCTGGCTGCAAGGTGATGACATGAAGGTTTTAAGTTATGCATGTGCTTTTCCCAGATCTAGAAGAGAATTTAAGTCTATGTGCTAAATAAACTCTTCCTGATGCTCAGTCATACAAATCATGTAATTGTAGTAGTTTTTTTCCTTCTGAATCAATTTTTATTAAAACTTAGAGTTTCTAAAGATCATAGATTTAATACAAAGATCTAAACCAGCTTACTTTGATTGTATTCACAACAGATACCAGATACTACTATCACACAGCTCATTCCTGCTTCAAAAAGATCCATGCACAGATAAGAACCACTTGGCCATTTATCACAGTCTGGGCCTCAACAGACCACATAGATAAATACAAAAAACAATATTTTCCAGAAGAAAAAAAATCTTCTTTGGAATTTATTCACCTAAAATATTAGTGTGCATTATAGAATAAAGAATGATGATGTATCCACTTAAAAACAGAAGGGGTTGAGTTACAGGGACACTGGCAGCATGCTCTTGCTACACAAGGGAGTGCTAGGAACCTAAAGGTTTCATAGAATCACAGAATCATGCAATGGTTTGGGTTGGAAAGGACTTTAAGGTCATCCAGTTCCACCCCCCCTGCATGGGCAGGGATGCCTCACACTAGACCATGTCACCCAAGGCTTTGACCAGTCTGGCCTTGAACACAGCCATGGATGAGGCATTCACAGCTTCTTTGGGCAACCTGGGCCAGCGCCTCAGCTCCCTCATGGTAAAGAACTTCTTCCTTATATCTAACCTGAATCTCCCCTGTTTCAGTTTGAACCCATCAGCCCTTGTCCGATCACTACAGTCCTTGATGAAGCACTGTTGTAGTCCCTTTCAGATATTGGAAGGCTGCTCTGAGGTCTCCACGCAGCCTTCTCTTTTCCAGGCTGAACAGCCCCAACTTTCTCAGCCTGTCTTCATATATACCTAAAGGTAAATAGCGAGAAAGTAGTGATTTGCTTCTTGAGTTACAGAAATATCTGCGTCAAACCAGCCCAGACCACTGGAAACAAATATTTAACCCACCCAAATCTGTAATTTGACTTGATGCTAGAAAAGAATAGAAGCCCGTTTGTTGTCAGTGACTCACTTTTTAACCTCTGTCAGTTGATGATTAAAAATATGAGTATTGAAAAAAATTATCATTCAGCTGCAGAGATCCTAGTGCAGGTGTGAATTCTGCACCAACAAAGTGAGCCTTCAAAGGGAAAATTGCCCTTCTCCGGCAATGCCCCTGGGCAGGCTGCAAGCTGCCTGGAATAACCAAGTCCCAAGCCTCATCCTAAAGCTAACATCTTGCATGATGAATTTCAAGACAGAGCAAATTTCGACAGTCCTGTGATGAGAAACTGGAATTTGCACTGCAAAGTGTGGTGCAGGTGTGAGGGGTGCTCTCATGCAGGTGGTGGGGCTGCTTCCCTTCTCCCAGGCTTACAGAGATGGCTCAGCATCCTTCCCTGTCCTTACGTTAAAGGATGTGATTGTTCTGTTCCCAAAAGTCCAGAGTCCTGTGTAGTAATGCTGCTTCCTTGGGATCATGGAAACAGCTTGATTTACACAGTCCTCACAATCCTCTGTTTTATTCAGAGGCAGGAAAACTTCTGAAAATACCATGTTTAGGCTCTAACCGTCTCCTTCACTTGCTCAGCCTGAAGTCAGCTTTGCTGCAGGGTTGAAACTTTGCCAGAAAGCAAAAGGACTCACCTGCACCACTGAGGATACTCCGTTGGGATCTGAGTGTTGTCCACCTTTGAGATAGGGCAAAATAACCATCAAATCTTGCTTTGCATCTGCAGATGCTGTGGATCCATAGGTTAGAACAGCCTTCTTAAAATCTGATGGAATGCATACTAGAAAATAGGCTATTTTCATTGACCACCAAGAAACAGTGCAGAGTTTAGTCCGGGAGGTAGGCTGCTTGGTTTTAACCATCGCCAGCTGGAGGGTTTAAATTCATTGTTTATCAGAGCTCAGAGGCAACCATTTCTCATCACTGGCCTGAGGAGAGGTCCTCAAACATTGGCAAGTGTAGGTACAAGTCCTCTGTACATCCTTCTCCAAGTCCAGGCTCACACAAACACTCCAAATCACATTCATTCCAAAGTTCTGAGATGCAGATGAGGTTTGTGCAGGGTCTGTGAAGGACTGGTTTAGTAACAGAGCAGTAAAAAACGAGTCTTCAAGGTCTGTAGACACTGAAACCACATATCTGAAAATGATTGAGTTACTCATGTAATTATTAAATTGGATACCATTCAAATCTGTCCTGCTCTTTTTTATACACAGTGATTCACCATTTATAGGGCCATAAATTAATCTGAGGAAGGTATGGCAAATCCAGGCTGGGGACATGCTGCAGAGGTTTGGAAGTGAAGGGAAAGCTGTAAAGACTGGTTCTTCTCCAAGGGTCAGGATGTGAAGCCCTCTGACCTGTTCATGATTTGTAATCTCTGGCAGGCACTCAGCATCTTTGCATTCACCCTAGGATGCCAGAGCAGCACTGAAAGGGATGAAAGACCCATATGCAGGGAAATAAAGACTTTGCCCATGGGCCAGAAGTCTCTCTGTTCTTTTTCATGTTGCTCTCTTATCCACTCTCACAGCATCTTCTCTGACTTTTGGTGCACCAAGCCAGCTTTTTACTTTCTTAAAGCAGTTCTTTACCAAGGATTCACTTTAGTTGTTTCTTTGTTTTCCTTTCTGGAAAATGGTTTAAATTACCATGCTTTGATCACCTATTTCCCCTCCACACACACAGAGACAAGAAAAATACAAACAGTTCCAGTGAAAACAAAGTCTATTTTGCAAACAACCTAGTTTCAGAGGGGGAGGAAAGGTGGGGGAAAGTGCTGTATCACAAACATTACAGACATCCTCTTGTTTTCTCCTGCTCTTGTTCCCCTGGCAGCTGGTAGAAGCAGGTTTTATAAAGTTGCCATCCAACATTCAGAAGCACCAATGGGATTTTTTTAACTCACGAGTTTTATGGGGCAGGCACTGCCCAGGGAAAAGCACTTGCTGCTGTAATTGTTTTGTACTAAAACACTTTGCCTCCTCAGATTCCTTCCTTTGTTCTTATACAAGCCAAAATGAAAAGCTTTGCTTTGAGGCCTGTATTAGCTGGGTACCAGTCAGCTGGTAATGAGGCAGCAAAGTGTTCAAGGACAGGTTGAATGGAGCCTTAAAATCATAGAATCATAGAATAGTCAGGGTTGGAAAGGACCTTAAGCTCATCCAGTTCCAACCCCCCTGCCATGGGCAG
>JAOEHY010034628.1:0-23855 GCA_025447955.1 Psilopsiagon aurifrons
GGGAAGCAGCTGCGCTGCACCTCCCGAGGGGGGGTGGCCGCTGCTCGGCCGGCCCGGCGCTTCCCCCCAGCCCCCGCCGGCCGGGGCCGTGCTGTCAGCGCTCCCGCTTGCCTCGGGCATCTCTGCTCCGCGTGGCCCTTCCCGCTAGGCTCGTGCTGTCCGGGTCCTCGTAGCCCATCGCCGTGGCTTCTGGTAATTCCTCGAGGACCAAAGAGCCTCGAGTGGGGCTCGGCTCTAGAGGCACAGAACTTGCTTGCACTGCGCTGGGCTTTGCCGGGGCTGCGCTGGGGTTTGTTACCGGCGCTGTGAAAGCCCCAGGGAGGATTGCCGCTGGGATTCCTGTCTCCGGGCTCGCTGCGTTTCACGTGGGGTTTCAGTTAATGCTCCTGTTGGAGACTATCCTAAGTGTTAGGGGAGATTTCTTCTCTCTCTTTGGGCATCCTTCTCGGCAGCTTCTCTTCCCCCTTGAGGTGAACCAGGCGTGTGGTCGGCGCGGAGGAAGAAGGGGGAAACACCAAACATACGTGCTTTCTTTGCGCGCGGAAAGGAACCATTGTAACGAACCCTTCCCTGCGTTGTGCTGGGGACATGTCTTTAGCAGGTGGTGAACTTGTCCTCGCCCCGCTTTGCTAGCAACCACTTGCTGGAGTAGAAATGTGAGAAGGATGCATATCTGAACACATAAGTAATGCTACATGACAGGGCAGGCTGTTGTGTTGTGTGCGGCGTCTGCGCGCCTCGGGGCTGTTTGACAGGGTGTCGGGCTGCGGTGTCGCACAGTTCTGTCCTGGTCGTGTGAGGCAAAGGGCCAGTGGCAGCGAGGCATGGAGGATAGCCATGCAGCTCCCCGCAGCGCAGGCTGCAAGGGCCTTCGCTGCATGTCTTGACCTGTGCTCTGTGCTGCAGACGTGGCTACTGCTTGCTACCCTGCCCAAGTGCTGCTTCATGCCAGGCACGCAGGAGCGGCATGCTGCTCCTTCCAGCCGTCAGTCGCCAGGCCCCTGCGAAGGGATGTGTGTACGTCTTGTTCTGCCACTTTGGCAGCAGGAGGGATAAGAAAAGTGAGTCACGGAGGAAGTGATTTGCCCAGGGTTGCATGGCGAGTCTGTGTTGATACTAAGGCAGGAGCTCCTTTGGCTCTGGTGCCCACGGCTCCTACCCCACGTGGGTATGGAATACACACCCAAGGCTGGGGCTAGTCAGAAATCACCAGTCGGTGTTGCTGCCTGATTCTCTTTCTCCTTGGTGGAAAGATGAGTGTTCTGGTGTGCTGCCCCTACAGCAGTTGTTGACTCCATTGGGGACTTTTTCCAGAGCGTTCACACCCTGAATGCTCTGGAGCCTCTTTGTCTGCTTTTTTTTTAGCGGGTGCTTTGCTATTTTAGCTGGGCAGATGGTGGGATTGGTGCCTCCCTATCGCCCTGGCCTGTATCTTTGTTAGCAAGAAGTTCTTTCTTGTGGCATTGGGTGTTTTCTGCAGTGCAGTGCCATAGGTGTTACTATGTCACCCTGCCCCTGAAAGTCCCTTTCCTTTTTCCGGACCCCCCACTGGGATATTAGAAGTCAGCAGCTAAAGGAGAGCTTACTCAGAAACTTAAACCCAGGATTGTCTTTCACTTGCGAGTAAACCAGTTACGTTTTGTACTTTAAAGCCCTCGACCTTTTGCATCTCACCATGCTGCTGTTGGAAGGTGGTTCTCCGGCTGCCACTGTGTGATGGAGGGGACAGACTGGTGTGTGAACCAACTGGGCCATCACAGACCTGCAAGTGCGGAGCTCGCTGGGCTACACTGCTCCAAGGCAGCTGCCAAGGGTGCAGCCAAGGGTCCATCAGGTCCAAGCTCTTTGACTTTTCCCTTGACTCGTTGACAGCATCCTCTGTACTTGCTGTTCTGAGAGGAAAAACTTTTCCCCCTCACCTTTGCTGTTCTTTCCCGCTGGAAAGCTGTGCTTTCCTCCCAGCAGTGCTGGCTGTGGAGGGGTGCGGAAGGGAGTAGCAGCTAGAGAGGAGGCCATTGGTCCCCGCTGCAGGAGCATCAGCTGTGTCCCAACGAGTGCCTCTTTCTTACTGCTGTAGAGGTGTTACTGTTTGTGGCTTACCCATTTTGTCTTCAACAGGTTGCAGAATCTCGAGTAGAAGCTGGGTCCTGGGATAATTTCCTGTGCCCCCTCTGTTGTTGTTACAGTTCAGGGTTGACATCAGGACAGCCTTTGCCTCTGGACCGTCCCAGGTGATTGTGCTGGGCTTGACTGCTGCCAAAAGTGAAAGTTTTTAGCTGCTGGAGCACTTGAGGATATGTTTGTGTCCCCCTGAGGTCCAGATGGGCTTTCGCTGGCACATCTTGTGTATTCCAGCTGCTACAATGAGTTTAGCTGTTGCCTGGGTATGGCACAGGCTGGCTTCCGTCTCTCAATTCCATAGGGCTCCATCCAGTTTTAAATACCCTGAGTGATGGGACTCCAGACAGGCCTCTTCGTGGGGAGTACGTCAGTCCTTCTTAAAAAAGCACAAGTTTGCTGTTCCTGTGCAGGACGAGGGGGAGCACAGGGGCATTGTGCCGTGGTTGTGGCATTTCTAACAGGAACGTGGCACATAGATGTGTGGATGTGTGATGTAATGAAATAGAGATACCATGGTGACATGACGTACAGGTGCAGCAGTATTTTGTCAGTGTTATTTAAGCTGCATCAGCAAAGTTCTAGGAGGATTGCCATCGTGGCTCTTCTGGCAGATCCCAGTCTAATGTAGGTTAGGACTCAGTGTCGCTCAGCTCTCCTTTCCTCCCAGGAAGATGTGAACTGGCACATGTATTTTCTGGTGACTCTGTGCCGTTCCTTGTTTCCAGGGGTCTGGGAGCTTTGGGTTCTGAATGTAGGTGATCTCCATGAGACTAAAACTATGCTACGAGCTTTCTTGTAGCACTGAAGTTGTGGAAAACCACACATGCTGTCTTTGGAGCACAGGGCCCAGGAAGCATCGCAGCTGCTTTGCTTCTCTGTCGTGTGTTTCCAGCAGCTCTGCACGGCGCAGGGGGTGAGGATGGCTGAGCTGACATTCCTTAGTTCTGCTGTTCGGAAGTTGCGTGCTACTCGCGAGCAGCTCTGTCTTTGCTCCTCTGGTTTGTCTTCCCCTCTGTGAACACTGCCCCTGGCAGCCTGTGGTGGAAGGTACCCAGGAACTGATCCTGAGGCTGGTGGGGATGGTTTCTGTTCCTGTATTGTGCCCTTCCTTGGCCTCTTCCTGGGAGGCAACACCAGCCAAACCACGTGGCATGGATGAGATGCACCCTTCCTCCTTCTGTGGTGCCTGTTCCAGGTCATCTGCTTGGCAGCGGGCCCTTCCTGGGAATGGGGAGCTGCTTTTGTTTTCCTCCTACCTGATTTTCTTTGAAACTCAAAGGTGGAGGGAGTGATGGATTTTCTCCTAATTGGGACCAGTTCACGGTGGCGTTTGCCGTTGCCACGGGGCTGTACTCAGCAGGAGCCAGCTTAGAGGAAGCAGTTAGTGTCACCGGCACCTGCTTTTGATTTAAGGGAGAGCCACGCTACGGAGGGGCAGCTTGCCAGGAGCCCAGCGCGCTCCATGCGTCCTTGGCGAGCTGAGCTGTGCTTGTTGGTGCCTGGGGCAGCCTGGAACCTGGTGCGGCAAGAGAGGGAGCATGGGACACCTCTGCATGGCCGCCCTGAGCCTTGGAAATGGGGTGTGCTGCTCTTGGCCTCCTGACCGGCCACTTGCTTGGATATGGACAGTCGCACCTTACACTCCTGGTGCCTCTTCTGGGGCGTGGGACGGGCCATTGGAAACACAGAGCTCCCAAAGAGGCAGCCTTGCCTTGATGCTGTGACCCTCCACTGGAGAAAGCATCGTGAGGACGATGGGCTGCAGCGCCCTGAGGAGATGAGCGGGAACCTGTTCCGTGCTCTCTGGCTGCGTGTCCAGGCAGGATGCGGCCGGTGGCATGAGATCCGCTTCCCCTGGCTCAGCTGTTTCTGGGGAGATGGGCTGGCTCTTGGGCACTGCTGGTGTCTGGGCACAAGTTCCTCCTGGCACACCAGTGTCCTCGCTGGGTTGCCAGCTGGGTGCTTCAGGCAGGGGTTTCCAGCCCCTCACTCTGCCAGTGATGAGAGGACAGGGTCTTCACCACACATCTTGTCCCGCTGCCTCTGTCTGGGCAGCTGCAGGCAGCAGAACATGCTGGCTGTGCCTGGGCATCTTTGGGAGGCTGTGCTTCCCTGGTGCGGGCGGATCGTCTGCCAGCTGTGGCCGGAGCTGCTGCAGAAGACGGCACCAAGAGTAGGAGCTGGGTTTGGGGTTTACTTTCTTTCAGCTGTGACTCGAGATGCCTTGAACCCCAGCTAGGGATGATGGGGAGCCTCTTCTGATGCTGGGGTAATAGCCTCAAGATGGTTTTAAGGCCGGGCTGTGTGCTGTGCCCAGAGGTGGGGCGTCACCCTGTTTGGTGAGGAGCTCTGCTGGAGCCAAGGTCTGGGCCAGGAGCCAGGTTTGTGATCTGTGCCAGAGAGGGCGAGACTTGGAAAGCGAAGCAGAGGCTCCTCCTGTGTGAGAGATGGCCTGAAATACCAAGCAAAACCACAGAGTGCTCCTTGTTCCTGCCTGTGCCTACTGGTCTTCCCTCTTCCTGAGGCATGTGGGAGGCCACAGGACTGCTCTGCTAGCAACGGAGGGCTGCGCTCCTCAGGCACCTCTGTTCCATCCTGCCTCTTCGGGCTGCTGCTTGGTTTGGTTTTTGCAGTTGTGTTTTGCTGTTTCTCCTCTGTTCACTGTGCCTCTCCCATTGCCGTATCTTCCCCATCCCCATCCTAGCTGCTGCCCATTTGAGGGCCACCTCCTTGCAGGCGAGCTGCCCAGAGCGATGCTGTGTGTGGCTGCGCTGCTCCCTCTGCCACAGCTCAGCAGAGCAGCCTTCCTTTTCCTTGCCTGGCTGCTCGCCGCAGTGGCCGAGGAGAGGAGCGGGCCAGAATATGACTTGTGCAGGAGATGCTCTGCGGCAGCGCCTGTTTACAGACTCTGTGCTCCTCAAAACGTAAGCACAGGAAATGCCAGGCTTTGCCGGGGTCTGTGCAGGCGCCCCAGCTCCTGCACGCCTTATGCCTTTCAGCCTCTGGCCGTAGCAATATTCTGCATGCTCACAGCCCAGAGGAGGTGTCAAGCACTCTGCAGAAGCAAGGGCTTGGGTTTCTTCTCTGCCATAGAGACTGGGAGGAGAAGTAGGAGGAAATGACTTAACTGAAGGCAGGAAGGGAATATGGGGCAGAGCTTGGGATGGAAGCCAGGATTCCCAATTCCTGCTCATCACTCCGCTTCTACTCAGCTGCTTCTTTGGGTCTCAGCCTCCTAGTCGAGTCTGGGTGGAAGGGGGCTTTTCCAGCCCTCTGAGAAGCTGGAGGTCAGAGACTTCGCTCGTGAGGTATCCTCAAAGCTTTCCCATCCCCAAGCGTCTCATTGCCAGGGTTTACCAGCTGAGGAAACTGAAGTTAGCAAGCTGTGACTGGGGTGGTTACAGCAGAAGTTGCAGTGTCCTTGGCCAGTGAGTCCCACGGTCCTTGTGTGATGTGCGCTCGGTAGGGAAACGCCGCTCTCCCAGAATGTGGTACCCTTGTTTGGAGGACCATGCCCAGGTTTCTCTTCAGGGTTTAAGTTAAGGGAAGTTGTTTCTCTCTACTTGCAGTGTGTTCCCTCCCAAAGTGGAGTTGTGCTCCCCTTCACAACAAACACGGGAAGGGGTTTCAGCAGTGGGTGCAGTGACTGCTTCTTGGTTCTGCTGTTGTGCGGAGCTGGGCTCCTGGCTTCTTAGGAAAGGCACAGCGGGAAGCTGCAGTCACTGAGGGATGCTGCCTTAGGAAAAGTGGTTGCAAGGATCCGAAGTAGCCACGCTGTAGGTCTCCACGCTCAGGGCAGCAAGGAGCTGGACAGGGAGCTCCAACAGGCTGTGACTGAGAGCAAGGGTGACTCTTTGTGATGGCGAGCTGGTCAAGGCTGTGGAAGCCCCTGCAGCACTGCAGCTTTCACCACTTCCTCAGCAGGATTCATCCCAGCACTGGTCTGCAGTGGAGGATTGGGCCAGATAGGGCCTGAGCAGAGCGGGTCCAGCCTCAAGCGCAGCACTTAGGCTGGGCTGAAAGCTGCCTGTGTCCTGCCTCCGTGCAGCCTTGTTTGAACTTTTCTCTGGCAAGGAGCAAAAGGAACCAGGGAGACCTAGGGCTGGTCCAAGCAAGTTTCCTCTGCTCTCCCCGCCCCCAGATGCAGCAGGGGGAATGGCAGCGACTCCAGAACTGCCGTCCCAGTGTGGAGCAGTCTGGGGGGGCCTTGGTCATGACAGCTTTTGAGTGAACGCTTTTTTGCCTCTGGTGTTCCCTGCCTCTTGGGCTGCGATGCAGGGAGGGGGAAGTGAAACTGTGGCTCAGAACAAACCCTCTGGATGGCAGGAAAATTGCTGAGTAGCCGGTTTCCAGGTTGCCGAGGTCCTAGCCAGGGCCCGGGGCGACTGCCAGAAGCAACAGGCTTGGAATTTCCTCTGCCTGGTGCCAGCTCCTCTTGGGCTGGCCACAGCACCTCTGCTGGGACCGGGGCTCCTCTCAAGCCCCGGATGGGGATGGGGTGATCCCAGAGCGGGGGTTACGCTGGAGCTGCCCCCCTTGCTTCACAGCCTGGTTTCTATTTTCTTTTCCAGGGTCCAAGCTGTTTTGAATTAGGCAGCCTGCGCCTCCCGCAGGGCTCCTTGAGCAGCCGCCTAATGAGCTGAGCTCCTGACAAACTTTGCTCTGGCTCTGGCTCCGCTTGGAAAATTTTACAGCCTTTTCAGAAGAAGGAAATGCCTGGGAAGGCCTGTCTCTCCTTACTTTTATGAGGGGGTCCCAGTTGAGAGGGGGCAAGATGGGGTTGGAAAAGAAGACAGGAAGGATTTTGCATGCTGCTGTAAAGATGCTTTCTAGTGATGGGGGAGTGCAGGCTCAATGCCTCCTGGGGAGCTGGGCGCAGCGAGGGTGCACAGTGGGTGCGGGGAAGCAGCACTCCTCTTCTACAGGGAATCCCGAATGCCAGCGCATCTCCTGGCTTTTCACCCTGTCACTCCACAAAGCTTGCAGTGGGGACCAGCACCAGATGCTGGGCTGAAGGTCTCCCCATCACAGGGGACAGCAGAGTGCCTGGGTAGGATGCTGCTGTGCATGGGGATGTAGGAGCACAAGTGCCACCAGCACGTCTGACCCGAAAAGGATCAGTCTTGAGCAATTTGCCCTTTTGGCTGAGCAACCATGTTGCAGTGGGAGAAACTAGGACACAAAATAAGCTGTGACTTTCCTGCCTTTCCTTGGTAGAATGGTGCTGAGAAGGGAGCCGGGAGCCCTCACTTGTGGATAAACTCCTCCTTGGTGAGGTGCTGAAGGTCTGGCCTTGCATTTGTCTGGTTTCCTTCATCAGAGCCCACAGATCATGGCACTGATCTCCCAGCAAGTGTCCAGAGAGGTACTGGTGGTACAGGCTGGGCCTTACCATCCTCCTTTTGTGTCCTCATAGTGCGCTAGGTCTCTTTCCGATGTGCAGGGACTGGGATGGGGGTGTTGGTTGGAGGCTGGAAAACCTCCCCAGTGTCCTGGGAAGCTGGGGGACTTCTCCGGAGGGAGGGATCAAGGTTTCTGTGCAGTCTGAAGGCATCAGCTGCTGCCAGTCATGGCAGATGAGCATCAGATGCGGGCAGCGATGGCTCTAGGCGGAAGAGCCTCGCGCCGGTCCTGCCATGAGGGCTTTGCCTGTTACGCCTGTCAGGAGCATGGCTCTGGAAAGCTATTTGATCTGGCAGCCTGTGCCGGCCTGGCAGCCTCAGAGTGGGACGTTGGCACCAGAACCGTGCCCTCCTCTCCCTTTTTTCCGTCACTCCACCCATCCCCAGCACTTCCCCAGGGCCGTGTCCCCTCCTCCACCTTGGAAATGAGGGATCTGTCCCCTTCCCTTTCTCGGGGCTCACGGGCAGAAGCAGAGATTGCGTATGACAGCAGAGGCCAAGGGCCTTAGCTGTACTGCTGGGATGTATGAGAGCAGCTCTCCTGTCAGCTTCTTGCAGGGACAAGCTTCTCCATCCCAGCTCATTCTCAGAGCTTGAGCTGTGTGGGGAACTGCTGAGAAGAGAAAAACAACTTACTTTGCCTTAAACAGAACCTGTGACTTACAAATGTTTTGCTATAGATGTGATTTTAGCCTTCGTGCTGCAGGGCTGTGTGTGTTACATTCGGTGAGAAGCGCCCTTTAGCCACCTGAGCGTTCGTGCGGCCAGGACCTGAACTGGAAGCAACTGCTGTCCACCCCCTGTCGTGGTTTCAGAGCGCCAGGTCTCGGCTACTGGTGGCAAATGTTTATAGTTTTATTGCTCTTTTTAATCAGAAGTAATTCCACAAAGTCCTGGTCCATTACTTATATTCATTAGTGGGGTTTAGCCTTTTTATTTTGTTTCCTCCCTTAGTTTAATGGCTGTGGGTTTTTTCTGATGCTGGGATGGACCCCGATGCAGCAAATCTGAGGCTGTTGCAATTATAGGCTGCCTTTCACAAGGACTTTCCCCAGCGGTAGCCTGGAGGCCCTCAGATGTCCTCGCTGGGTAGGTTTGACACCAGTGAAGCTAACCAGCTGCCCTGGGCAATCCTCGTTCTCAGACTGATGCTGGCAATGCCGTGATCTGAGCCCTTTCAGTGGGAAGGGACAATGTCGGCATCCCTCAGGACTGCTCATCCCTGTCTGGGCAATGCTGAGCTTTGTGTTTGTCTTGCTGCAGCCAGATGGAGAGGTTAATTGCTTTGCCCAGTCTCAGGTTGAAACAGGGTTGCAGGCGGAGGGTAGCTGTAGTGGATGGTCAGTGAGTTGGGAGGGGAGCATGTCCCACATTAATGCCATGTTTTGACATTGCATTTCCTCCAAAACCTGATGTGGAGTGTCTTGGATGTCTGCTGTGTTGGTGTTTGATCCGCGGCTGCTCCTGGTTGGGGGTGGTGCAGTGGCCGAGGTTGCTGTTTGCAGTATTTTTGGAAGAGCTATTGGGGGTACACAAAGAATTCATCTCTTTGGATGTTGATAGAAGAGCCCCAATAGCAAACATGCCAGGAGGCCAGGCTCTGGCTTCTCTTGCTACCTCCTCGCCTCCCCACTGGGCAGAGCGGTCGACGTGCCCGGAACAGCTCTGTTGTCCTGCTTCAACAGACTCAACCTCAGATCCTGGGTGGTGGCTCAGCTTGAGGTGAGACCCAACCAGTGCTCCGGAGAGCCATGGCTGACGGCTGACCCCCGGCTTGGAAAGGAGGAGAGGTGTGGGGGAGCTGGGATTGCAGCATGGAGCAGCAGGGAATCTGCGTCGCCTGTGGCCAGTAGAGCAGTCCAATACCCCGTTTGATTTGCATATCAATTATTTTTTATTTTAAGAGGACTCAAGTGGACCCAAGTGCCAGACTGCATCTCAGTATGCAGTAGGAGGAGCCCAGGAACTGTTTGATTTGATCTGAGCAACGAGCTTGAGGGTGGTATCACTTAATGAGCCAGACCCCTCTGGCTAAAGTCAGTTCTTCTCCATCCAAAATGGGCAAGTGCTGATTTTGGGGAAGGGTTTAAGATCCTTTTGAGCAGTCTGGGCAGTGACTGAGTGAGATGGTTGTGTAGATGCTGGCAGCAATCAGGATGCTGTTGTATGAGCGGATGGCTCACTTAGGACCTGCTGCTGCCTCTGGGGTGTCCCAGCGCCATGGGACCGTAAGCCCAATGGTATCTGGCCCAGCACACCCCAGTGCAGGACAAAACCAATGGGACGAGGATGGTTGTGAGGTGGCTGCTGGATGCAGAGCTCCCCTGGTTGGCCTCGCTGCTGTGAGGTGTGGAGGAAGCCAACCTCCCCAGCCCGGAGGCAGGAAACCAGAACCACGTGGGCTGCCTGGGAGCCCCGTCAGCACCTTGTACTCCAAAAGTAGCATGCCCGGGCTTGGGCTCGCTGGCTGCCACGATGGTGCCGGTGGCCCTATTCTGTGTCCCCTGTTGGCAAAGCGTGGGGGACAGTGCGGGCCACCTGCGGTGGGGGCATTCCGCATTCCCGGTGCTCCAGTGCCAAAAGGGTGACCCCACAGCCAGTCTGTGCCCCGGCGTGACGGCTGTGCTGGGGTTTGCAGCCCGCCCGGGGAGGAAGGCCTCGCAGCTTCATGGCAGGGCTTTTCCCTCCCGTAGTCCGGGTCTCCCGAGGTCTTTCTGTGACCCCCAGCTGGGGTCTGGGGACTCCTGCTCCCCACGGCTGCAGCAGCGGTTATGGGAGGGAAGGGCAGCTTAAGAACTCCGGACGGCCCCTCCGGTGTGCGTGCAGTCGGGTTGCGCTGCCGCAGCAGCGGCAGCAGCCGCCGCCTTCCTCTCCTCGCTGGGCTGGAGCGCTGCAGGCTCTCGCAGACACTGTCTGCGGACATCTGCTGCCTCCTCCCCCACCGCCTCCTGGCAAGCGGCAGCAGCTTCCCAG
The DNA here is from genome assembly GCA_025447955.1 of Psilopsiagon aurifrons. Lineage (NCBI taxonomy): Eukaryota > Metazoa > Chordata > Aves > Psittaciformes > Psittacidae > Psilopsiagon > Psilopsiagon aurifrons. The sequence continues at coordinate 10,497 of JAOEHY010034628.1, forward strand.
CGAGCAGCCTGCTCTGAGCATCACCCCCCGCGCTGCCGGCCGCCGCTCCCTTCTGCTCCCCCAGGCTCCTTCGCAGGACCTTGAAATGGTGGTTCCCCGGTGCTGGCTGCGCTCCAGGCAGCCTTCCGTCTCACAGGGCTGTAGCTGAGACGAGTCAGGGTGCCCGATGGGGGGAAAGGCTCGTTAAAGGTGATGCTTGTCCAGCCCTGGCTCGTGGTTCGAACAGGCAGCCCTCGCCTTGGCAGGGCTCCAGCCGGCGCCTGGGGCCTGAGGCAGGCGCAGAGCCTGGGGTGAAAAGCTGGGAGCTGTTTGAGCTGATGTGGGGAGGTCCAGCGGTGAGCTGCAGCCTTGGTGCCAGAGCTGGGTGCTCTGCTCCGATGTCTGGCTTGGGTCTGTCCTGCGCAGCCACAGGGGGCGAAGCGGTGCTGTTCCAGGTATTCATTCGGCCCCTCTGGGGAGAAGGGAGGTTTGTTTCTGCTGTGGCTCAGTGGTGGGATGATGTGATCCTCAGGTGCAGAGGGCAGCAGGGTTGTGGATCTCTGGCTCCTGAGAGCAACCCGCAGGCTTGGTATTCCTGCTGTGCTGCAGCAGGAAGCACCACGCAAAGCGGCGTCGCTGTCGCGTCAGCCTCTTGGTGCTGCTGCCCCAGGTTCCCATCCGTGGGTATGCATTTGGCACCACAAAGTGTGGTGGCAGCCTGAATGGAGGTATTTACCCCAGACAGTCCCCCAACATGACAGTCACTGAGAGGCCACCATGTGTACTTCTAGCCTGGAGGCTTCTCCAGACGCAGGAGTGGAGGAGCTAGGAGGGATGGAGCAGAAGGATTTCAGGATGAGGGCATGGGGGATGTAGCAAACTCCTTTCTCCTTAAACTGGTGAAGCAGTAGCTGGGAGCATGAAGGCGACGCAGAGCTGTGATCTCAGGGAAAGCTCAGAAGGAGGGGCGAGGTATGTGGATTAGTCAGAAGAAATGATAGAGGATGAAAGAGGATTCAGCAGCTCTGACTGTAAAGGCAGGTTTGGAAGAAGGAGCTGGAGGGATTGCAGGTGGGACATGAGAACAGGAGCTTGGAAAGATGCAATAAACGAAGCCGGTGGGGAAATGTGCTGGTTTGTACCTGGATCAGAAAGATACGAGCGCGATTCAAAGGGATTTAGACAAGAAGGCACAAGTCTGTCTTTGGAAGGAGAGGCATCATCTTCACTATGACCGTGTCTGTGGTGGGGGTGCAGAGGCTCAGCAATTCCCCCCTGCCGGCTTGAGGGAGCGCAGTGAGGTGGAGGGGCATTCCTTGGCGAGCAGTTAGGTGGCAGCAGGTTCTGGCCCCTGTTTGGGCTGCGGTCCATGCCCATGCCAGCCATCGAAGCGTGGCAGTGGGACAGCAAGGTGACTGCTGCTGGAGGAACCACTGAAGTCACCTGAGGGCCAGTGAAGGTCATGGTGTGGAGAGGACAGCTCCAGGCTGGCTGGCAGCAAGTAGTCACCGGGAGCAGGACTGAGGCCCCACGGTGTCGTGAGCTGAGGGCCCTGATGCACCCATTAACACGCTTTGGGGTGCTGGTCCGCGGTGCCTGGGCACGGTGCTGCTGCACCGAGGGGGAGAGCCTGGAGTAGCTCCGGCAGCCAGACCCGATCCAGCTCTCAGGTCTCCTGTTTGCATGGGCAGCAACCGCAGGCTCCTCCTTCCCCTCAGTGCAGCGCTGGGCGTGAAGGAGATGAAGAGAGTGAAAGATGGGGCATGCGTCTGAGGGGAAGATGGGAGATGCCGCGGAGGAGCAGAACTGAGCTCCCTTCCTCTGTGTGCTGGGGTGGGGGCAGCGGGGCTGGGTGCAGGCCAGTGAGGCTCGCACACATCCCTGGGAGAGGAAGCTGGAGCGCTGCAGCGAGCCATGCTCTCGCCTGCACAGGTGATCCACTGCCACTGTGGTGCAGGGCTGAGGCATCAAAGCCATGTCCCCCCTGCCAGCCAGACCCTGTGCCAGAGCCGGGAGTGTGGCAGGACCCTTCCCACGGGAACATTGTCTCCTGTGGGTGCCCAGATTGGTGCCTTGGCTGTGCCTTTGGGCCCACAGGCTTCTCAGAGGGCAGTGGTGTGGCAGAGACAGGGGTGTGGGCTGCAGGGGCTGGTGCTGGGCTCAAGCGGTACCGGGCGCATTTCCCACCCGCGGTGGTGCTGGGCGCATTGCTGCGAGATGCCTTTCCCTCCATGCTGAGGGCTTTGCCCCAGGTGCTTGGTTCTCCCTTCCCTGTGCTCTTGTTTCCCGGGATGCAGCTGCGGGTGAGCCGGGAAGCGGGCTGAGCTTGCACATGGGCGGCCGAGCCCAGGCTGCCTCCCAGCCCAGGGCCAGGCAGGGTGGCCGGTGCAGGGGCTGTGCAGCAGCCATCCTCCCGCGCTGGAGGGATGGAGCCCTGTGAAGGGTTAATGGCTCCGGCTGCAGGAGGTGTTCAGCAGCTTGCTCCAGTTGGCGTCTTTCCCAGAATGCTTTGGAAAAGCACGGACCTCTGACCCTCAGTACAAACTGAGCCCAGCACGTGGGAGGCAGAAATTACTCCCAGACCTGCAGGCTCCAGGGTTTACAAGCTGCCTGCAATAAAGCAGCCATTTTTTCCGACAGTTACTAAATCTCCCCTTTTAGCAATGCCGCAAACCTCTCCTCTTCAGCCCCGCATCCTGCTCCGGCTTCTCAAATCAGAACCATCTCCCAAGGCGAGGCCATGCTCTTCCCCCCGGGATGAAGGCTGGGGAGCGTCTGCGAGTGATGCCCCTCGCCCTGCAGCGGTGGGTCGTGTCCGGCTTGGCATTTGTCCCTGTGTCTCTCTGCCTGTGTCCTGCGTGGACCGGCCTCGCTGCAGTGATCCCCAGTAGGGTCCCGCACGTGCCCATGGGATGCACGTCTGCACCTCTGAGCCCTCGCAAGGCTGGTGGGGTGCTGCTGGAGGTCAGACAATCACAGAATGGTTTGGGTTGGAAGGGACCTTAGAGCTCATCTGGTTCCAGCCCCCTGCCATGGGCAGGGGCACCTTTCACTAGACCAGGCTGCTCAAATCCCTGTCCAACCTGGCCTTGAACACTTCACCTCTCCATCCGTCCGTCTTCTCCTGGAGATGGGGCAGCTGGCAGACTGCGTTTCAGTATTGCCTCAGTGTCTGTGCTGGGGCCGGGGAGCCAAAGGGCAAAGGTTTTGTTCCCGGCTTTGCTGATGGCTGGGATGGCTTTGGGTAAGGCCTTGGTTTTTCTGCACCTCTGTTTTCTCTTCAAACGGGGATAGGAGCCACAGGGTTTGCACTTACCCATCGTCAGCTCCTTAGGTAACTTCTGCCTGCACTCCCTGCAGTGAGCAAGGGATTGGTCTCTGGGGAGGCTGGCTAGTTCCTATGGGAGGTCGCTGTGTGAGAGGCTCATGGGGCTTCACCAGCCAAGTTTGTAACTGCTGCAGTGCAGAGTGCGAAGTGCTGCTTACACACATATGATTCCGTGGCCTTCCAGTTGTGTGGAAGCACTGAGTCGGTGTGGAGCAGTGAGCTCTGTGTGTCCGGGGCGTGCCAGCATGTTGTGCTGCTGCACAGGGCATGGGGAGCGCGTGTTCATGTTTGTGCAGTGCTTTGGGAACAGAGAGAGCTCCTTACAAGTGCCTCCCGTGCCATGGGCACCGTGGGATCCAGATAATGGGAGCTGGTATTCGAAAACAACCTCTTCCCTGCGCCTCCCGCCTCCTGTGTACATTCCTCGGGCAGCGAGCAGACAAAGGTGGGGGGCCTTCCGTGCCGCGGTCTTCCTAGCGGATGCAGGACACCTCGGATGAGGCTGGTCGCCCTTGCCTTGGCCAGCAGATGGGCGCCAGCCTGGGGACGCAGACCCTGGAGGTGGTTGGGGGGAAGCAGCTCTGAGGCAGCCCTGCAGCCGTTGGCTTTCGCCGGGGTTCTTGCAGACCCTGTGGCGCAGCGTGGCAGGGAAGCCATTTTCCGAAACACGTCTCGGGCCGGTCTGGGATCCGCTCGACATGCAACAAGGAAGCACATTCACCCGAACCCCCTTCTCTCCCCTCCGCAAGAGCTTGGGTTTGTTTTTAAATCTATATGGCAGGCGACCAAAGTGGCTGAGTCAGTGAGCTGGCCGCCCACCAGAAGCAAAACTGCGGTTTTGTCCCCTCCCTTGTTCTCCCTCTCCCCCTCGGATTTTTTTCTCCTTCACTTAGTGACAGTTCCATGTATTGACAACAAACCTCCCTCTGCCTCCTCGTCTCTCAGGACCAGGGCAAGTGGAAGCTGGTTTTTGTTTTCAGAGCCCATCTGGGGGGGAAGGTGCAGGGTGAGAGCCAGGCTCTGCCTTCCTGCTTCCGCCTGCCCTGGTGCTGCCTGGCAAGGAGGGGAGCTGCCTGCGTGCCCAGGCCAGGGCCTGAGGCCAATCTCCCATGGGCAATTGGAAGATGGAGGGACGGAGAGGGGAAGTGTCTTGCCCAAGGCCATGCAGGTCAGGCCTGGGAGGTAGGAGCAGCCCTCCTGTGTGAGAGCCTGACTCCCTGCAGCGGGGCAGCCAGCGCCCTCCGGCAGGCTCTGATGGATGGGTTCTGTACCCTCTGTGCCCAGCGGGTGACCCGTTAGCAGGGCAGAGGTGGTGCAGGGGGTCAGGTTGGTGGGAACCAAGCTGGGCTTGTTGGTTGTGGCCAGCCCGTGTCCCAGCCTGAGCTGTGTGACAGGTTGTGGGATCTCGCTGGGTGTCCTGGCTTCCAGGGGTCCCGGGCACCCCCTATGGCACTTCACTGGAGTAAAACTCCAGAGGAAACAAAGGATGCTCCTCCTGGAGAGAGTGGTTTCCAGATGCAAATTGGTCGGTTGGTTTGAGAGACAGATTTTCTTAATTCGTATGTTGTTTTTTGCTATTTCAAATGTAGAAGTGGCAGCAAATGCTCCAGCGTGACTCTGGCTTATGTGTCCTTCAGCAAGAGAGGGAGAAGCGGGGTGGCTGCGGGGAGCCATGCAGGGATCTGAGGATACCTGCACTGGTCTGAACTAGTTTGCTGCTTCCTCTGTCATCTGTCACTTCTCTATTGTAAGACAGGCTTCCAAGGCAGCGAAAGCAGGGAAGGAGAGAAATTGATTTACTGGCTTTTATTGCAGCAGGAAAGGATGTGATGGGCTGAGAAATGTGAAAGGCAAAATAAATCCTGCACAATATTCTGCTCTGTTGAAATGAAGGAACTTGAAGGTGCACGAGGAGGCTTGAGAACGCAGTGGGGAATGCTGACATGCGGGAATGGCAGCTTAGTCCCTACAGGATACATCTCCGCTCATGTAGTAGTGCCCCCACCTCTTCTCTGATGGTCGGTGGCCCTGCCTGTTCTATCAAGCTGGAAGCAGCTAGGAGAACGCTGCAATCTGTGTGCATCTGCAGTTCATGCAGGAACCATGGTAGCAGGAGAAAAGCAGTGAGGAAAATGGCAAAGTGCTGCTTGGATCTGGCTTTTGTTGGCAGAGGTTTTAGAGGTTGGAAATGAGTAGAGGGCAATGGATGCTGCACGTTTGCTGGGCACAGAGGGAAGGAACCTTGAGGTCAGGAGGTAGGTGCTGGGGATGCAGCTCCTGCATTTGTTTGTGCCTAGTCCTCAGTCTGTCCTCGCTTCTCTTCCCTTCTCTCTCACTTAAGAGCTTGTGCCCCCAGGGTTGAGGAGGTGTGGGAAGAGGAGAGCTCTGTAGCAATATTTGAGTGTGTCTCTAGTGAAATAACAGCGCCTGATTTAGCCACACTCTTTTCTTCAACTTACTGGAGGTCATTCACTCAACGAATGTCCAGAACAGAAGAAGAGGAGGCATGGCATGGAAAGGAATGTAGTAGCTCAGAGCGACCTGCAGATTGCTGGTGCCCGTGGCCGGCTGCTGAGGTGGAGAGCATCGTTTCCTGCTCAACTTGGCGCCCGCTGGGGTCTGAACTGGTACGGGGGTGATTTGTTTGCAGTGCTTTGGAAGGTGTCCGTGTTTCTAACCTCATCACCAGGAAAGACGCTTGTAACAAGGTCTGACCCATGGGCAAACTTCTAAACAAACACAAACTCCTGCATCAGATCAATACCTGGATCAATGGGTTTTTTTTTTCCTCTGTCAGAAATAGAGTAGAGCTGTGTTGACTCAGTCTGCTGAGGCTGTTTCCCAGCACATCTCCCCACCAAAGCCTGAAATGAGGAGCTGGATTTCAAGCCCTTTCCATTTACATTGTCACCTGAGTTTAAGGTGTACCTGCATTTTAGGTTTCTTGGAACGTCTTGGTTATAGTTCTTGGAGCTAGCTGCCTATCATCTCGAGTGCATCAGAGGGTGAAATAGACTGGGCAGCTCGGCACACCCTGAGCAAAAGGGTGGTGGTATGTAGTTTCTGCCCTCTGCTCTTCCTACTTGTCAAGGTAGCAAGTGTCAGAAGCTGATTGCCCTGAGACAGCCCCATCCCTACTGCCGCCAGGCACTTCTGTGCTTGGGGCTTTGTCTATAGTTTTATTTGGTGTGGAAGAAGAAAATCACTCTTGTAGAAGTAGTTAGAGATGAAAACCTAGCTGCTGTCTGTTCCTCGGGCTGTCATCGCTGTGTGGAGGATGAACGCTGGTTGTCCCCTCCCTGTGGCTGTGCTCACACATTGCCCTGTGATGTGATGGCAGCGGGGCCCAGCAGCCAGGGCTGAGCTTCTTTGTGATAGTCCCCACTGAATAATAGGTGTTTGAGTAGGAGCTGTGCTTGGCATGGAGCAGGTGGATGGTACTGTGCCGTGAGGATGCTCGGGAGGATGGTTTGCTCCTGGACTGTATGTCCGGAGTTGGGAGCTGACAGCTTATTTTGCCTTATGAGCACCACAGCAATTATTATCCTCTGGATTTGCCCGTGCAGAATGAGGCTAATGGGTTTGGCAGTCAGAAGGGTGAACCTAATGATGTCTTTGGTATTTGGAAAGGCCTACAAGAGACTTGGAGCCCAGTCTGCTCCAGGAGAAAGCTGTCATGTCTGCAGTAGGAGCCTTGCCCTGTGTGCATGGAGCGCTTGAGGAAATCCTGCAAGCCCCAGCTGGCTGTGGATGTGAGCAGGATGGCGTGTCCCTGGCCTCACACAGATCAGGCTTTACTTGCTTTCACAGCGAGGTTCTGGTGCCTGGAGGTGGGATTGCTGAATCTGCTGAGCCAAGCTTTGAACAAGAGAAGCTCGCCCTCCCTTCCCTGCTGCGCTGCAGGGCAGGCTCGCTCTCTGGGTTGCAGTGCCAGGGCCCAAGGGCAGCGGGACCTCGCAGGCTAAGCTGGTTTATGCTGAGGCCAGGCTGCAGCGGGAGCAGTGCCTTGGCCGTGTCCCACTGGGAAGGGGGCACAGCAGGAGTTCTCCACCATCGCACCCCTGGCAGCATCGTCCGTGTTCTCTCACACCCACGCTGCGGTGCAGACGCGCACACGTGTGCAGATGCAGGCTGGTACCGGCGCAGGCATGCTCGTGCAGCTTCACATGGATCTGCGGTTAGGCAGGCGCACCCACGCCAACACGGATGCAAATGGAGCTGTGCTGGTGCAGGCCTGCTCGCCTCGCAGAGGCAGACGTGTTCGCGTTCGCACAGCTCCAGGCTTGTACATGCTCCTGCACTCGCAAACACGGGTGACAGAGTGAAGCCACAGCACTGGTCTATTTTTGGGAGCACTCCTAAGAATTGTGAGCATGCTTCAGATGTTAGAGTCTTAGATGGGGGAAAGCTAGAACAGATGGCTGGAGGGTTCAGAGCAGCAGCCCTGCTGAGAACAGATATTTATAGGCAGATTTAACCCTTGTGTGGTCTTGAGCCACGTTTAAAGGCGCAGTGTCTGAATCGAAGGTTGCGCTGCCGAGCGATGCGCTCTGAGCCTGTGCTTGCCTACCTGTGAGCTGATTATGGGGGTAGCCTGGAAATCCCATCCGTGCTCTGCCTCTTTCCTGAATGCAGGGTTGTGGCTTTCCCTAGGCCATGGAGCCAGGTTTCTCTCAGGCTTGGTGAAACTGGGCCGGTTGTGCCTGTTTCTGACTGTCTGGGCTGGGGCAGCGGGTACTGCGGCTGCCTTGCACTTGCGTGACCAGCGGAACGAGGACAAAGATTGTTTTGTCCCTCTTGCCCTGATTTCTCTTTTCTCCTTTCGCCCTCATCCTCTCCCACCCCACTTTTGCCAGAGGTTACCCAGATTCTTCCTCTTCCTTGTTGGGAGGCGAGACTGTGTTTTCTTTCAGGTGTGATGCCTTGTAAAGACACAGAGGTTAAACCCTGCCCTGTCAGATCTGTTAGGTGTTTTTACCTGCCCTTGTCTTGGGCCCTCTTGGTTGCGCATGTAGGGAAGAGGAAAATCCACCCGCAGGCTGCGCTGGTTTATTGATCAGAGCTGGAGGCAAAGTGGGGAACACGTTTACGTTGGCACATCTGATTGTCACCCTTTCTTTGAGAGCCTCCCATTCGGGACCCGAAGCAGTGCTGTATTTAACCTGTGTGGCGTGTCTGGAGGTGGGTTTGGCAGGGTTGAGCAACAGCAGCAGCAGGGAGCGAAGTGGGGGCAAGGCATAAAGTGATGCCTGCCGGTGGGAAGTGTGAAGAGATGACACAACAGTTACCTGGGAGGTGCAGGGGAGAAGGCTGTGGCTCTGAAAGCATGACTGGGGCACAGACCTGGAGATCTGCCCGAGGCCACTCAGGCTGCTTGTTTATCAGCCTGGCTCTGGGAAAACTGGGGGGCAGCGGCACTCCGGACACCCGGAGGCTGGGTGGAAAAGAAGCAGATGGGAACTGCAGCAGAGTGGGGCTGCAGGTCAGAGTATTGCTCATCTGAGCTGCACCTCCCTCTTGTCAGGACTTGGGCTACTCCAGATGTTTGGAGCTGCACTCCATAGCCTGCAGGCTTAAGACAGGGTTCCCTGGGAGGCAGTGACAGCTCTTTTCCCCTTCTCATTGCACTGCTCTGCTCCGTGGGACCTGCTTCTGATGCTGGAGGCAACATGCAGTGGCTCTTGGTCCAGAGTCAGGTTCCTGGCCATTCCTTCACGCAGATGCTCAGTGTATGCTTCAATTAGCTGACTTTGTTGTTGTGTACCCTGGTCCCCTGCCCAAGGGGGGCCATGAGGCTCTGCTGAAGTCTGAGAGCGTGACAGGGAGCCGGCCTTGCCTTGGGTAGGATTTCCTGGTGGCGCTGCCACTGTGTCGGGATCTGCTCTGTGTCTTGGGGAATGAATTTGGAGCATCCCAAGTTTTCTTTGCACTGACGTGCTGGGGCCTGGAGATGCAAATCTGCAGGAGAGTAGGAGTATGTTGGAGCTGCTTCCTTCCTTGCTTACTCATCCCAGTTTCAGACTGTGGAGGCTTGGAACACTGTCACCACCACCCCCCCCCTGAACTCCCCTTGCAGTCATGTTCTCCCTGCTCACGTGTGTGTCAAGTTGTGGCGTTCTCAGGTTTCCCAGAAGCTCTTGGTCCCAGGTCAGCACCTGCACCCGCCATTGAGATGTGACTTTGGGGTGAGAAGAACCCTGTTCCTCCTGCTCCGTTCCGCCCGTGACGCATCCTGAGGGCGCAGCTGATCCTGGTGGAGACCCAGGTGGGGTGCTGGCGCGTGGGAAGCGCTCAGCCCCGGCTCCCAGCCGGGTCTGCTGCAGTGGCAGCTCTGTACCCCTGGCTGCCTGACTGCCTTTTGTACCCAGGCGGATCGGTGGGAGAGAGTGACGCTGCTCGGCAGGGCCCCCGGCATGCTGGCATGGTGTTCCTGCGCCTGGCTGGCCACGTGTGTTCCATGGGGCTCTCCACCTACCTGAGTGGCAGTGAGGACCCACCCAGTGGGTGACTGCCAGGCCAAGGGATCTGCCCACACTTGCCTGGCCTCCCACAATGGCCCCATTGTTCCTGAGAGGGCAAGGAGGAGGCTGCCTGCAGCTCCCTGGGCATCATTAACCCTCTGCCTGCCGGCAGCAGGGCATGCGTGGAACTGGAGGTAATGTGGGAAGGTGGAGGAGCTCCCACCACCATTGAGTACAAGGAGGGGAGCTGCAGGGAAGTACCTGCCTCTGCCCCCAAACCCATGGGCTGCTGCTCTTCTGAGGCCAGCCTGTGCGTGCCTGCAGTAAAGGCGTACATGGAGAGGCAGTGCCCTGCTGAGCCTTGATTTCCCCCCGCAAGGTGTAGGGAGGCTCTCTGCCTTCTCCCAGGCTGCTTGCTGCCATGACCTTGCTTCCTGAGCAGCTCTTGTCCGGCCCTGGTGGGGCTGCCGGTGTCCATGGTGCTCTGGTCCCTATGCGTATGCCAGAGCAGGACATGTCTTTAGGAACGAGATGTTTGGGGTGTTCGGATGCTAATTCCAGTGGCCAAGGTATCGGTGTGGAAACTGTTTAAAGCGATTCCAGCCTGATCACAGTGCTTTCTTCCTTCCTGTCCTGTAACGTGATCTCGGGCCAACGAGCTGCTGGTGCCCTGCTGTGGCTTCTGGTTCCTGTTGTCGTGGGGGTGCAGCCCGGGAGGGCGCAAGCGTGCAGTGCCCGTGTGCTCACGCTGCCGGAGTGCTGGCTCGGAGCTGGGGCGCGGTGTTGGTGTGCCTGAGAGGACAGCGAGTACCCCGTCACCGGCCGCAGGAGCCAGACATCTGCGTCCCTCTCTGCTGGCCAGCTCTGCACTTTGGGTAGCAGTGATGCTTCCCCATCAGCTGGCTCTGGGGATTATAGGGCTGCCTCTCTAGGGCACCCCTGCTTCATTGCAGATTTCCTCTCCAGAATCTGTGGGATGAGGGAGAGGCTACCTTGCTTCCAAAAGATCTGTAATCCCCACTTGTCCCCCTAGGTAGCCTTTGAACTCTTCCCCCTTCCTTTGTTCCTCCGTCTTTGGTGATGCAGTAACTTTTCTTTTCCATATGTTCTGGCTTTGAAATAATGGCATAATTAGAGTTGAGTGTGCAGGACCACAAGGACCACTGCAAACCCCAAAGCCTCCTATGAGCCCCAGGCTGGAGGGCTGCAGGACTGTCAGAAAGCGGCGCCCGCTCGGCACATCACAGGTTGATGAGACCCTGTCTCTCCTGGTGGAGAAGAGCGGCTGCTTGGGGCAGCCCCAGAGCTGCTCTTTGGTCCCTCCTCCCTGTCCCTGGGTGTACATCTGCTGTTAAACAGGGGTGCCGCTGCCACCCCCCTCCCCGAGGTCTGCAGTCAGTGAGGTGAGGCAGCTCCTGGCCCTTTCTGCCTGTTTCTTATGCGGCAGTTGGAGGCCTGGCTCTCAGGGTTTAGATCACTGTGCCTCTGGAGGAGCTTGGTGAGCTCCGGGGGTGTTTGTATAAGGGCACGGTGGTGCCTGTGCCTTGGGGCTGTGTCTGTGGGGAAGGCCGTGCCTCTTCACATCCCCTGCGTGGGAGAAAGGGGGAATTTCAGCTCAAGGCGTGCAGGAGGTGCAGCGTGCTGGGTGAGCAGTTGCCCTTTCAGGGTGTGCAGTGGGGAAGCCCCTCTCCGGTGCTGGTGCAAGCCCGGAGTCTGGTGGTAAAGCAGGTGGGGAGCATGGGTTCCCCTCTCCTGGAGGTGTCCCTGTGCCTCTCCAGCCCAGCGCTGGGGTCCCAGTACCAGCTGCCACCCCTCAGCAGCAGGATCTCGCTGCCGGAGCCTGAGTGCAGCCGATCCGCACTGGGGAAGGTGAAGGGTTTCCCAGGGTGGAATTTCCTGCGAGGCGGATGTGTGGCCGCTTCCCCTCTGACCTTAAACCCCGATGTGCCTTAGTCATGATGGCATGCAAATATGAGGTGACTGGGGTGGGAGCTGCTGGGAAAAGGAAGTGACCTCAGCCGGGTTTAAATATAGAGCCCAGCCTGGGCCTGGTATCCGCAATCATGGAGGAGCGCTCGGCTGCCCTGCGGCCCGGGCTGGCGGGGGGCGGTGCAGGCACAGGGCTGGAGCCGCCAGCCTTGCTGTGCCCCCTCCTCCCAGCATCGTGCTGCCAGCTCCCCCTCCCCAGCGGGGTGCACTGCTGCAGTCTGTGCTGTGGTGCCCCCCAGGTACCCCAGCCTGGGCTTTAGCTGCAGGTGTGTCCTTTGCATGTTGCATTTAGTGTTGGGACTGGGGGCAGGAATGGAGCCCAAGTCTTCCTTGACACTTGTCTGGTTTGGGAGCAGACCCAGAACTGCGGGACCCTGAGTGACCTGAGCAGTGCATATAGTCAGGTCAGAGTAGGGCTGTCAGACCAAGTGTTCCTGCGTGTGGCTTAAACCATGTGGCTCTGCTCCCCGGGCTCCTGGGTGCTGTGGCTGCAGCCGAGCTGCAGCGCTCAGGTGGCTGTGGGGCACACGGAGCTCGCTGCAGGTCTCTTCGCTGACCCAGCAGGTCACAGGAGCCATGAAATAATTCCTTGTTATCGTCCCAATAGAGCCGCATGTGACTGTTGAGTAATGTCTGGCACATGCGGGGTTGCTGTAAGGACCGTGCCAGTTGGACTGGGGAGCTGCAAATGTGGTGACAGACCTGGAGACTCCCGAGCACAGGACAGGAAGCCAGGTTCTGCCTGAGGGCGCAGGAAGCAGCAGAAGAGTGGGAGAAAACGTTGAGCTGGGGGCAAGAAAGTGCTAAGAAAAGCTCTTCTAACACTGATGGATTGAAGCAGCAGCAGGAGGAAGGTAGTAGGCTGTGGGACAGAAAGCAGACGGTATTCCCAATTTACCTCACTCCGAGCCTCAGTTTCCACCTGTGTTATGTGGGGATGTCCATCCCTAGGTGGAAGAGAACGCAAATCTGAGGGTTTGCCTTCCTAAAGACCTTTGAGACTCATGGCCAAGCAGCCCTGCTGAAATGCATCATTCCTGAGGCAGCTCCACACGACAGGAGATCAGCAGGGCCTGCCAAAATGACTCTGAGAATTGCAGGGATTCAACAGAGCATTAGGTTCTCTCTGGAAGTCTTTTAGAGCCCTCCCATACAGGCAGTGAGGGTGATCACCGCTTCTGCCATTGGAAAGGGCAGGAGGAGGATCCCAGAAGTGAACAGAAGAGAAAACAGGCTTCTCCAGGCTGTTGGTCTGGTGGTGAAAGAGCAGGATAACTTCGTGGTGCCTTCAGAACAGATGACTCGTGTCAGTGGAGTGTTGTCCTGGGGAGTTCCTGCCTCCCCATGTCTCTGGGTCTGGCTGACCAAAGCAAGGCTCAAAGGAGAGCACCTTTACCAGCAGCAGCCTGGTTTAAGGCTGTTCTCGCTGGTGATGAACATGTTCTGGCGAGTGCTCGGTATGGGGTTAGGGAGAAGCTTCTGCAGAGGCTGGTCACAAGCATGCTGGCTCAGAGCTCTGCTCGTCGGGCTCCGGCGGTCTGCTGGCTGCTGGAGCCCATCGTTGCCTCTGGGCTGGGGCTGGGGCTGGGGCTGGAGCTGGCT
>JAOEHY010034630.1:0-22661 GCA_025447955.1 Psilopsiagon aurifrons
AAAGTGAAAAAAACCCAAACAAACCAACAATTAACCTTTCCTAAATTATTTATATAATCTTAGTAAAAAAAAAAAAAAAGAAAACAACCCCAAACTAGTATGTTTATTTCCTTTCTGAATCTTCAGACAACTGTACTACACTTGATGTACACCCTGGAGGTAACAGGCTTTGAAGCAAGCATTCAACATATGATTAATACACGTTAAAATTTCTGTCTGCCTTTACTCAGCAAGGCCAGGATTTGGGGTGAAGAAGAGTCATAATGTAAAAAAGTGACTTCGACAAGATTCAAAAAAAGTGGCTATTTTCAAGTATCCTTCACCATCACTTATTTGCAGTCCCTGAATGGCTTTTTAAAGACTTCTGCAAGCACGTAAACAAGAGGATTGGTGTACAACATCAGCTCTGAAAGAGGTTTCATCACTTTTGTGGGAAAGAACCAGAAAAGAAAGTTCTTTAAATTCATATGTGAATCTTATGAGGATCTTATTCTGTAGATTTTCTGATGTTTTCCAAGGTTCATGATCTCTGTAAGAAGAATAGAAGTAGTTTTCACATTGCCACTGCTGGTTTATAGGCACCTCCTGTAGCATCCAGCAGTTTATTCATCCATCCATCCCATTTTGGCCTGTTAATTTTGCATTTTATTCCTGCCCTACTCAGTCCTAATACTTAGAGAGTTCTTGAATTGGTCCCACTGAACCCCAGATAGAGCTTGGTTTTATCACAATGGAAAACTGCTCACAGAGGGACTTGTACATGGACCATGGGGAAACAGCCTGATTAATACTGTTCTATTTTGTCGTTTGTTACATTACTGGTACTTATTAGCAGAAGTTATCCAGGCAGACTCACAAGCAGCAAAACAAGCTAAAGTCATGTTGATGCCTACCTCTTTTTTTTTATCATCAGTGACAGTAAGAATCTTTATGCTTATCAATAAAAAGACACAGATTTATAGATCCTACAGAAATTGTAGTAGTGTTACAGAGAGCGAAATTTAATCTTTGTCCTTCCATTTAGTTAACTAATCTTTTGGATTTGTTGCTGTTGTTGCAGACTGCAGTATACAGTGGACAAAAACATTAATTTGGTCTTTCATTGTTGAGCAGTACTTTTGTTTTGTAAAATAGCTGATGTGTGCCTTGAAAGAGCACAAGGCATTTAGAATGTGTAGCCTATGAAAATCATTCAAATGTAAAAGGTGACAGTGCATCAAAAATTATTATGGTCAATTTCATACATTTGGAAAGATTTTTTCTAAGCTACAATTGAATTCTTTTTTTCAATTATATGAGGGAGATGAAAAAATATTTTTTACTTAGAAAAATATAGAAGAAGCTGAAAGAAGCACTTTAGATTAAGAAATAATATAGTGACTACAAGGCAGCATTATGGCAGTAAGAGAATGACAATTACTGCTTAGGTGACTCATGGCTTTCATTTGTGGTTTGCATCTAGTTTACACCATTAAATCCTTGTGATACTACAATAATGCTTTATATTTACATAGTGTCTTTCATCTGAATGGCTTCCAAAGACCTTCATATATTGCTTCGTGTACAGTTTACATCAATTTAATCCATTATGTTGATGCAGCTATCTCTTTAATGAATTATAGCAGCTATCTGTCCATATAGTGGAGGTTATGCACAGTTTTAAGAGGGAAAATACCTTCAAAAATTGTAGGAGAGATTAGGGAGAATGTAATACCAAGTTATAATTTGCCCTGACTGCAAAACTGACAATTAGATTGCTCATGCGGAGAGATTGGTATAAACTGCAGCTGGTCATGTCCTCTCTTTCTCAGTCTCAGCAGGCCAGCACATTTGGTCATTGGGCTGAGATGAAGAATCATCAAATTTACTTTGTTCAATGCACAAATCTTATGCTACATATTTCCACCTAGTACTTCACCTGCCTAGTTTGTGAAACCTGATGAGCTCCAGGCACCAGATTACTTGGTTTATTGTTAGCTGTCAAGATGGGCTTTGTGTCCCAGTGAATTCCACAAGAAATGTCTATTGTTGTCATTTATGATTCTTATTCTTGATTGCTTGAGAATGCAGATCTTTGTGATTGCTCTGAAAATTCATTTGTCCTTGTGGATATTCTAGACATAGAGCTATGGTAAATACACTGTTTCCTTAACAAATAAATATTGGCCACTCATATAAACACATAATGACAGTGTGCCAAGAAAAAGGCACTAAGAGCAATCAGATTGCAAGAGATTGCATAGCTTGTCTTCATATTTTCAAGCAAGTAGAGAGACAAAAGATGGTTACAAAAGCAGTAGATTTATGTGGAGAAGGACAAACGTAATACCATTTCCCTGGGCAATTTCTGATAGAGACATGAGAATTAATATACCCCATCTTTTTGATATATAGATAAGGAAACAAATACATTATAGCTGTGCAAAATACCTTCAACTGGAATATCACCCTGATAAATGCAAATGGACATGCGGCTTTAATTTGTTTGTTCTTGATTGGGAATCACAGCATGCAGAATCTTAATGAGCTATGGGGTAGCGATCACCAACCCCAGACACGTTTATCTTGCATTGTGTTTACTGTCTGTGGCAGGTCTTTAATTTGGGTATAGCAGTACCCCTCTCAGAGACAGTTTTTCAGTGGCTTCATAAAGGTATTAAGGTCATTAGTGCATGCTCATGCTGCTGCTGAACAACAGATATTCAGGTGATTCTGCTGTAGTTAAGTTCATTTATTCCTTTGCCTTGAGAAGCCAGTAAATAAAATGTCTTATTACAGAAGCTTTGTATAAGGCTGTCAGATCAGAATCCAGTTTGCATACAGGTGAGGTACTGTTTCCAGTTTTGCTTGAGGCTCAGATGGAGTTAGTATGTAGATACTTGGCTCCTTGTGATTGCTTTTCTGAATCCTTTGTTGTAAGAAATGTAAGCTGCTTGTTTTCAGCTTCAAGGAGCTCCATGCCCAGTGAAACCATTTTTGTGATCTTTCACAAGAATGTCCAGTGGTTAATACTTGCTTCCCATCAGTTCATCATCACAGCAAACATTGCTCGCTCCTTACATTTTCAACTCTATTTTTGCTTCATCACAAGCTATCCTCACACTCTTGACGGAAATCTTCATCCATAACTATAGTTTCCTGATGTCTTTCATTTCCCCGGTAAAAGCCTCCTTTGCCAACAAAACCCCGATGATTAGTGTGAACTGTTGGAAGCCGTCACGCATTGTTTCTTTCTCAGTTGTGATCAGTTTGTTGTCTGTCTTTCTGTCCTATTTTATAAGCTTTTGGGGACAGAAAAAGAGGAATCAGGTAATAAATGACATTGCAGCATATCACTCCAAAGAGCAAGCTAAGCTTACATATTCTAATGCTCAGTAGTAGCAAGTGTGTAGTGTATAGAGATCCTTCCGGCCAAATGCAACTCTGGGCCAAGGTATTTGTAAGGGTTTATTATTTTAAATGTGTCCAGATAATAGCAGTTTAAATAAAGTACAGGACTCATCTATTTTATTCTTAATTTATACTGGTGCTTAGGGGATATGCAGATATTTAAAAAAAGTAAAATCAATTAACTTGTGATCCAATTATTTATGTTAACCACTATGGGGTTTTATTTTAGAGCACTGAATCAGATTCTCCCAGTTAAGCAGTGTGCTTTGAGAATATAAACCTTGCATTTGGAAATATGATGAGCCTGTCGTTATCTTTTCTCTGTTTCCAAATCTAATTGCTTTTTTGTCCTTTCATAGTTTTTTAAACTCCATTCTTCACTTCTGTTTTTGAAAGGGGCCCAGTATAAATATAACAGATTTTTTTAAAAATACTAGGAAGCTTTTTCTTAATACAAAGGATGCTGAACAAACAAAAAAGTTCACCTTCTAGATAATATATATTATATTTTTCTGGGTTTCCCTATTTCACAGTAGATATTTGTCTTATGCAATCACAAATCTGTGGTTTATGACACATTTCATTTTATATATTTAGAGCAGGTCCCTGTGACAACTTCTGCAATTTGATCATTCTGCTTTTTCAATTCAGCTTGAACAGATTTTCTTCTAAAGGTCCAGACAGCTTCAAATGCCCTCAGTGTTTACATGGTCATTTCTAAGTGGAAAGAGTGTACCATTATGTTTGGAATTCTTTGGCTTGGCACAGCCTTCACCTGTAGACATCGTTTCCTTCATCTGCGGGTGCCACAAGCTCCGCAGTTTTATGCCCTCAGCAAGTCTACGTGCCCTTTCTCTACTACAAACTGAGGCTACTGGGAGCCCTTCCTAAATAAGGAGAAGGTAGGAATGTAAAAGAAAGCCTGCTCCAGCTGAGATGGCCTTGATATTTTTAAGCTGACATTCAACATACTCTTTTGAACTAACTGGCACATCATGGCAACCTTTTCCATCGTAATCTGGCACTGGTGGGGTAAGCATAATAAATTCATCTCACTGGCTTCACAATTATGTATCTGAATAAAGCAGTCGGATCTTTAAGTATTTTGCCTCTAACAGCTCTTACTGATCCCAAAGTGATGCAGGAAGTATTGAAATCAGTAAGTAATTGACTCAGACTTCTGGATTAAGGGAAAGGTCTTTCAGAAGGATAAATATGAAATAGGAGCAGATGCACAGTGAAATCCAGGGGTTCTATTCTTTAGGTTTACATTCCTTAAAGTCTAGTCACCTTTTTACATGGCTGAATAGGAATTATTTGGTACTGAACATTTGTCGGGAAAAGTTCTGGTTCTCATGTCTTGCTTTGTATACCCTCAAGCTGAGACAATATGAAATAATACAAAAATATCAATCAGGCTAATTGGTTATTTTTAATTAAAGTAAGAGGTGTCCAAGTGTTTTCCAGTGACAGCATTTTGCTGAGCAGGAAGGAATACAATCATGGTAATAATTTCTCTGTTATATCCAAGATTCTTAATAAAGGTTTTTCTTTTGATTTGTTTCAACTCAAATGAGAATATTGTTATACTGTCATTTAGAGTTAATTAAACTGCAAATGAGGTTAATGATCTGTCTGAAACAAAGCTCAATCACAACCTGTTTCATATTCATGATCAAAATCAAAAGAATCTCTATATTCTTTGTTAAATATACCAAAGAAGATAGAAATAGCCAGTCATTAATGTCATCCTTCTATAACATCAGGTCTGAGGCTGGAAAGCTTGAACTGAATGCATGCACTCAAATTATACAGCTAAATTTAAAAAAGGATTTAGAAATATAAGTCAAATCTATTGGAAAAAATGAAAACAAAGATAACTGAACACAGAAAAAGACATAGATTTTTCCTCTGTACTTGACTATGTGGAAATCCATTTTGCCTAGTATTTGTCCAGACTGTGAAATCCGTATATTAATAAAATGGTATTTTCTGGATTTAATAGTCTCACAAAATCTGTAGTGTTATGACTTCATATAATCTATGAGATAGAGAAAAAGGTGTTTAGTCTATTTAGGTCTTAAAACCACTCAGGTAATTTTTGCCCTAGAGTTGACGCTGGCAGCATGGCATTTAATCATGTACAGGAAAGACTGTGCCATTAAAGTCTGTAATTTTAGAGTTTTGAAGGCTTGACCTCTAAAAGTGCTAAGATTTTCTAATGTTCTATAATGATACTGCTGGTGTTCAGCACTTCTCCGGACTAAGTATGTTACCATGCTGGTTTATCCACCTAGAAAGCAGGTATTATCATTCATATACAATGCTTTTAGCGTGTCAGCCTCAAATACTCGAGAGGGGAGTAGTATTATTAAGTCTGACCCCTCCAACCTTTTCCAATGGTTTGCTTAATATCTTTCCTACATAAATAATGTTGCATACTGTTTGTCTGGATAGTAAATTAGAATTTTCTCATAGGGCTTGGCTAGCTCAATAGTGCTAGCTGAATTTTGCAGCAGTGCAAAAAGATCTTAAAAATCTCTTCCACTGAAAGAAGAAACTAACACTGACTTTAACTTTATAATGACAGAGTGGTAGCATGAGGTCCAATTATTTTGTAGCCTGTTGGAGAATCCTCTCCAAAACCAGTATGGTAACACTTTTTGTAAAAAAAGTTTTATTTATTGAAAACAGTGTACTGAAAAAATAATATGTGTGGTGTAACTTATGGATATGATAGTCTGAAATGCAAAATTGAATCATTTTTAAAATAATAATGTGTTTGACAGCAAGAATGGGCTATATTTGTGAGCTATGTGTTTAGTTCCCTTTCTGTAAGCATATGCACCTATGCAACACTATGTATTTTTGGGATTCATTTTTCCACTAATTTGAGATGAACTATTGTCTTTTGATCAGAATCTTCCAAAGCTTGATTCCTGTCACATTGCTGCTTATCTCCCATCTATTAAATGAAGAGTACCTGTAATGTGCTACCTTATATTTCATGAGTGAGATTGTATTATTTAGAGCCTATAACATTTCATTTCAGCTAAGGATTACATCTTCCTCTTGTTGTGGTGAACAATTAATGCTGGCTTGTATATTTCATGTGTGCATGTGTGGTCATTAATTGAAAACAGTAACAATTTCCTCTGTGTTGGTTTTCTTTTTTTTCTAGTTTCTTGCTACAGTAAAGGAGGGAATCACAGGTGTAATAGTAAACTTAACCATTCGTGACCAAGATGACCCTGCAACTGGAGCGTGGAGAGCTGTCTACACCATTATTAATGGAAACGCAGGGCAGAGTTTTGAAATCCATACCAATCCCCAGAATAATGAGGGAATGCTTTCAGTTGTCAAAGTAAGAACCATTTGCTGTGGTACTATATTATTACTGGTAGGTCCACCCATTGGATTTACTGCATAGGAGAACGCACAGCAAGGATATGTTGCTCAAAAATATATAGTTCTCTCCCAGCCTTTGTTCAAATATGCATAACCCTTCTCTCACAATAACCTTTTTTCTTTTGTCATAAGGATATGCCTGTTGTTAACTACATTCCTATTGTCCTTAAATAATACCTCGGCTTGCGGTGAGCATTGGAATTAATAGTGAGACTATATTGTCTGTGACTCAGGGTACAATTAGAATTCAAAGACCATATATTGCTCTCAGAGAACGCAGGTGCAAACACCCAGAAAGTAAGGGGATGTGGTTTTTGACTGAGGATCTTTGTTCCCTTGTTTCTAAAGTTTCATGAAAAAAGATCAGAGCTGATTGCCTGTCTTTGTATGAAGATACTCCTGTACTTCACACTATATAAAAAAAAAAAAAAGAGAGATTAAAAAAAAGAAGAAATTAGCCATGTTTGCTGTCTATCAGAATTTCCTCTGACTCCAGATGAGGCATTTTCAATTCTTTTGAGAAATGGCATGGATTTCCATGGGGTGCTTTTGATTTCAAGATGCGAGTTGAGAAAAAAAAATATGTTCTTTAACATAAGTAGCTACTGAATATGACGATCTGTTTGCTAAATACATATTACACCACAAATATATAAGAATTATATGTATGAGGTGTGGCAAAAAAGTATATGTTCTTGGATAGAGGGACATCTCCATCTTTCATTAAGCCTACTATATTCATTAACGTAAATGCACTTTAAAACTACCATTGTGTCTAATGCTAAACTCTGTCTATGTGTCAGATGCAATGAATGCTGTTGCCTTTTTACGGCTCTGACTATGCGTCAGATGGAATGGATGCTGTTGTCTTTTTTACAGCTAATTCTATCTTCTGAAAGTTTGCAATGAGGTACAAGGAAAAAAGTGGTTAGTATTGTCCTAGCACATGCTCTCTGATTTTATTATATGTTTTACAGCCTTTAGACTACGAGATTTCGGCATTTCACAGGCTGATGATCAAAGTGGAAAATGAAGACCCATTGGTTCCAGACATAGTATATGGCCCCAGTTCCACAGCAACAGTTCAAATCACTGTTGAAGATGTGAATGAAGGCCCAATTTTCCACCCGAACCCGATGAGAGTGACAAAACTAGAAAACATCCCTATTGGCAGTAAGGTGTTAACGGTAAATGCCACTGATCCAGACACTCTGCAGCATCAAACTATCAGGTGAGTGCAGTACCCTCTAATTTTCATCCATCAGAAAGTGAGTATGCCTTTTGTGCCTGAGAATTTGCCTGCCAATGCAAAATTAAATTAAAGTTGCTGTTCTACACAATACGAAGTGGCAATTTATCTTTTATTCCTGCAATGGAAAGACTTAATATGATGGGAACAAAGCACTGCACTAGACAGGGGGCAGTAGTTTTCTGGGCTATGAGATTACTGCAGTAGAATAATTGAATGTCACAAGCATTAGGCGTAGCTTTGCGTACAGTTTCAAAATTACTTTGAACCTGCATGTTCCTTTTCCTTCATGAGAGCCCAACATGTAAACATTGAAAATGTGTATAGAAATAATTATGTCTTACATCTGGTTTAAATCTATATATGATCATTTATATAATGTCCCTTAGCAGAATAATGACCATACATCCACATTCAAGGGCAGAGAAGATATTTCTCAGTGAAACACTGAAGCTTACAGTTTTAAGGTTTTGTGAAGGTACAACTTGGCCTTCAAGTAGTGCCATCATCTTACATTTTGATCCACCTGATCTGGTCTTTAAGGTTATAGATTTGTTAAAAAATGGAATATAAACCACTTTCTTCTCTAATACTAAATTAGCTTTTCAGACAGCTTTTCTCAGCATTTGAGGTTTGCAGGTTAAGCACTACAACTAGAATCTATACCTATGTTTAATTTTTCATTTTTCCTCTTGAGTCTAATTTCCCCTAGATATAAATGTGTATAAAAGAGTATAAATATCTTTGTGAGAATGATTTCAAAGCTTTATCTGAACAATGTGCAGTCAATCGATACCATAGATGCATGTTTTTTTACTATCACGGGGTTATTTAACAGTGATTGTGCAATGCTTAAAGAAGGTTTGATATACGTTTTACCAAAAAAGCAAGTTTCAGATATTGAAGATGTTCTGTGTCAGTAACAGATGATGGTAAACACGCCACTGCAAATGACCTCACTGACAGCCTTGGATTCAAATGATGAGGTGAATTTGAGCAAGCGAGTGTGCTCATCTCCAAGAAAGGAGGAAAAAGACAAGGCAGATAATTATAAGTTTCAATTACCTGCATCATCTCAGAAACACCTCAGCAGCATTGCTCAGAACCCAGCTTGTGTAGGGAAAAGATATTTATTCTCTTTGGGATTGTAACTGAGTTTAAGAATCATAAATAGTTAGGGTCGAAAAGGACCTTAAAATTATGCAGTTCTAACCCCCCTGCAATGGGCAGGGAAAGCATCCATATTAAGCATACCTTTTG
Source organism: Psilopsiagon aurifrons (assembly GCA_025447955.1). NCBI lineage: Eukaryota > Metazoa > Chordata > Aves > Psittaciformes > Psittacidae > Psilopsiagon > Psilopsiagon aurifrons. The sequence goes on from JAOEHY010034630.1 coordinate 9,308, forward strand.
AAGTTATCCACAACTTAATTTTCATGGGAGATAAGAGAAGTTGTATTAATTAATGTAACAGTTGATTTTATGATGTTAAAGGAGAAAAGCCAGGAAAAAAAATATAAGGATTTGGTTATCAAAACCAACAATCCAGAAACTGTTAGCTGAGTTTTTCCCCTTGACCTGATTTTGCTGAGTTTCTCCTAATTGCATTGATACTGAAATAATAGAAGATACTGATGACTTACTGGAAGCTCAGTTGTCTTTCAGTGTTGTGTGTAACCAGTTAAATAACATAAACCCTTTTTGCAGTCCACCGCATCTCACAGCTGGCTGCAAAGCCACTCTCAGATCTTCACTATAACTAGCTCATAATCTAAATAAAAATTTCCCAAAAGTTTTTCCATGCCAACATGGCCAAAACCTTCAGGGTTTTTAGCCAAAAGTAAGATTTTTCTTTTCTTACCATCCATGTGTAGAAAATAAAAGCATAAATAAGCCAGACTGAGTTGAGAATAAAGCTTGATCATATACTGAAATGCAAAATATGTAAATGGAAGCGGCTCTATAAGAGTAAAATAACACAAATGCAATGGAAATCTGTGAAATGGGTAGAATGATTCAGGAAAGGTTAATCTGACTTCCTGTATGACCTTTTGCTAAAATAGCAAGAAAAAATACAACGCCATTTTTAAAAGTTGACAGGTATTATTGAAACACAGAGCTACTAGCAGTGAAAAGGGAAGTATATCAGAATAGTTCCTACTGGCAGGTGTGTGGTTAGAGTTTGGGCGTAGGTCCAGGACTTTTACAGAAAATGCATAACAGGGTACATGGTCCTCAATCTATGCTGCTATAAATTATATCAACAGAATCACTAGTAAGATTATACTGATAAAATAAAGGCCAAACAGGCACAAAATATTCTTTTAGATGAGATATTACACTAAATATTGATGACCATGAACAAGCAATGTTTTGTGCCTGCAAGAAGCAACAAATACAGATTTATATTTTGTGTGCTATGTGAACAATGTATGCCAACCCTAAGAAAGTATATATCTGTCCAAAATGTTCAGACTCAGACAGAAGAACAAAAGAGAATTAGGAATTTTATTTTTTTTTTTTTAATTTCAAACTGTAACAACAGATCTATGTCTAACCACAGGGATATTTTTAGTTAATTTTCTATGTAAAGCTTGTAGGAGGGGCTGATGATTATTTGTAATCAGCAAATTTAGTTACTGCAGTAGATGAAACATGATAAATGCATTACAAAAACCATGAATAGTGCATAGTTGCATTGTCCGCATCTAAATCGAATTTATCCTTTGAACATTGCATATCTGAATCAGATTCAAATTACTTATCTCTTGAAAAGCATGGCTTACTTTGTAAAAATTCTGAAGACAGCTGTACTCTTGAAGCAATTTTCTTTCTTATTCTTAAGCTTAATATGTTTTTGCAGACTGCGAAAGGATTCCCTTTCAAAGCTCAAACATGTTGGCAAAAATGTATTACACTGAAAAAAACAGGACTCTAATGTTTATAAGACTCAAAAGCACGTATCTTGAGCTCTGGCTATTTGTTTGCATGCAATTAATTAGCAGTGAACTTTTGTGGTGTCAGCTCTTCTCTGATCTACTGATACTAACATTTCAAAGAAACTCCAGGTAGAGGTAGGCACATCATTGTGGAAACACGAAACACATGCTCATTTTGACCAGCTAAATAATGTAGGCATCAAGTTTAATCTTACTCTTATACCTGTTTAAAATTAGATTAACATTGACTTTCACAACTATACTCAGCTCTAAGACTTCTTATGAAAAGTCTGCAAAAAGTGCACTGAGTTTTGTACTATGGATGTTGTAGCTAAGAACCAGCAAAGAGAAACAGTGGTTTATTCTGAACACATGCCTTTGGGTAGAAAATAGTGTGTGTTCCACTACGATTATTCCCAGAAAGAAAAGGAGCCTGTGCAAGTTAGATCACATTTCTTGCATTCATTAACCTTTTTTTTTTTTTTTCTTAAGTATTTAATTCCCTCTACAGTTTCCAACTTTTTAGAATTAAAAATGAAAGAAATCCGTCAGGCCGCATTTTAATTATAACCCAACAATTTATTAATAGAACAGTGAAGAAGTTTCTGAAGTTTGATTTCTTAATCAGGGATCATTGTTATTTTTGTGCCAGATTTAAGAGTTTAATTTTGGGTGCTTCTTCCCAACCCCTGAAATTTTAATCAGAAGTTTCAAGTGTACATGTCAATGAGAAGTTAAAGGCTAAATTTAATAACATTTTCTACCTTGGGAAATTAAAAGAAGAAACTCACTCTCTGAAATCCATTATTAACAGTAGATCTTAATTAAACACAGTTATGGTCCTCAATATTTGTCTGTGTGAAGAGATTGGTTTCAGTATTTTTTCTTTTCTGGATTCAAGAAGTCCAAAATATTACATCGTTAGACTTTTAACTATGTGTAAATAAGTTGTTTACTGCAATGTATTTGTAATTTTTAATTAAAGCAACGCTGTTCCCTGGTTTCATGCTTTATCATGGCAATATATTTTTATTACCTACTGTGCTGTTGGATTTTAAATTATGTATGTGAATATATTATCATGGTACTTATTCTCAGTAAGCAATCTGACTCGATGCTCCAGAATTATCTTCACAAGAAAAGTTTGTTATAACTCTAAAGTATATTTAATTCATTAAGTAGAATTCAAATGAAGTATTTGAAGCTACAGAACTGAGAAATAGAACCCAAACTGCAGTGGGTTTCATCAGAGTATGAAAGACTGACAAAAATATCTGAAGCAATATATGTAAATAATATACAAATTTGGGCATATGTGTAATTTTCATATCTGCACCTCAATCCAACGGACCCCTTGTAGTATAAGTGGTTTCTAGAAGCACAGATTTATTGAACTAGTGGTGAAGTCTCAACTGTAGAAATTTGAAGGCCAATTTTTTGCTAGGAAGTTGGCACCGTTTTTTTTAGTCTAAGTCTTCTTATGTCACCTTATCATTAACTTAGTGGAACTACTCAAATAAGAAAATGGTAAATTTCCAATTGTTTCAGATTAGTCATTTCAGATTAGAAAAGTCTGTGACAGATTCAGCTACCCAGCCGCTTACTAACCCACAGCCTGGACATTTGGCTTCTTTAGCGCTGCTGTTGGACTGGCTATGTGCTTGATAACTCTGCTAGTCCAGAAATGGGAGAGAAGTCATACTTACTGCAATCATTTCCAAATAACAAATACTGGTGTATTAGAAAGGTGGATAGGCTCTGTTTCTCTTTACATTAAGAGCATTTTTCCATACTGCAAAGTAAGTGTATATATTAACGAGGCTTCATATATAAACATCAGACCAAGGGGATGGTAAGGCTTAATCTAACACAATTAAAACTGAATGATCATTTTTGTATATTTGCCCTTTTACCAAAAGCAACTGGACAAAGGACTTGTCATTGAGTTTGGAAATAGAAACATTTATTACTGGGCCACATTTTGCTTTAGATTGCATCATCATAACTTTGGGGTTGGTGCCTATGGGGTTGGTGGAAATCAGTGGAAATGTTCCAAACTTCTGTTGGTGGCAACCATGAACTGCATAGTGTCTGTCAAAAAAAAAAGCCGAAAATTTTGTTAAACAGTTCTGAAACTACACCGAAGGGGGATTTATAGCTCAGTGAGTTTCTTCCAAATCTTAAATATCCAAGAAAACTGAGGAGAATTCACTTGAAAAACCAAGTTTATTTCTATTACTTCTTTTTGCTGCCAATCACCACCTTTATACGTAATGAATATATAAACCATGAATTGCAAAGGCAATTCAAAAAACCTTTTTCCTGTCTCTTGCCAGGATTTTTTCAGAGATCCCAAAGCCTTTCTGAACAAGGGTGAGACTTCAAACCACATTTTTGGCAAACAGTTAAGGGATCAATTTTGAATACTGTGTTGCACATCAAGCCTTTTCAAAGCATTTTTGTTGCAGGTGGAGGTCAATAAACTTGTTTTTTGAGATATACTACAACCACTTACAGAAGAGATATGTAATGAGACAAAAGTCTAAGAGAGAATGTTTAAGATGTGACATACTTACTCATTGATAAATACATCTTCTAGAGTCTTGCCTTTGATTCCTAACAATGGGAGATTTGTTTTCCTTGTGCAGACAAAACAATACTTCTATTGTTATAAATAATTGGCTGAGCCATGCTCTCAGCATGCAGCATCAAGGTTTTTCACTGTAAGTTAAACCCAAGAGCAGTTGGCTCTGCAGTTTTATTTATGGCCTGCCTGAACCCAGCTGCTGGGAATTTGCAGTGCATATCTAGATCTGAAGTTGCTGTATATTGGAAAGTGCACATTTTTTTTCTTTTCTCTAAGTTAGACAGAAAGCCAGGTAGAGAGGGAATCTGTTTGAATCTGCTCTTCTGTCTTTCCTGCAAAATTGTGAAATACAGAAGCACTAACTCTAGAGAGCTGCGGGTATTGGGGTATCCAGCAAGCTATGCCAGAAAAGAACAGACTTAATCACTTCTGAAAGAAAGAGTTTGGCCAATTCACTCATGCTACAAAACTATCACCTGTAATGGCAAGTACTCACTAATCAACTGTTAGCTCAACCATACTCTACACAGTCTTTATACTGAACTTGTTTCTTGAATATTTTAATACTATTTGTGTTGGTAATCACTATGAAATATTTATGCTAATGTCTATTAATTTCTGTTATTGCCATGATATTAATAACTGTAGGAAAAAAGTAATGAAAAAAAAGCATTTTTTTTTGGGGGGGGGTTGTTGTTTGACCAAACTTTCTTCCACATTTTTTTACCGAAGTAAAAAGCTCCTTTTTCCTCTTGCATCAAACTCTCTAGGCCTCCTTCATGGTGGGAAAGAAGCAAAACTGTTTCTAGAGTAGTAATGTACCTCCTTTATTTTCCCCTTATACCCTTGATCACAGTGATGTAACTCTGGAGAGGAGATAATAGCTTAAGACTAAAATCAGGCCCCATTTTTCTCCTGATCAGGTGATTTGTAGCTGGCCAGCACTGTGCAGATATGTCAGTGAGTCTGAAATAGTGTGGAGGAAGCAGCTGGTTAGAAAAAAGCAATCTCTGGTAGGAACTACTGAGATGAAACTGAACAGAAGAAATGACTAGAGTAAAATCTCAGTGCCAATAGAATTAAAACGTCTGCCCAATCTGGAATCCAGGTCCTGTAAAAGCTGTGAACAGCATCTAACACTGACCAGTCAAGCAACTCACTTTCAACTCTGTCAGCTTCAATATTGGAGCTATACTATTGCAGGACCTTCTTTTCCTAAGAGTAGTGAATGGATGTCTGCTTCCAAAAGTCTGTTATTTGGTCCTCACAGGCATTCCCTGTGTTGCTTAATTTACAACCAACCTGCCAACACCTCCCCTTCAGCATCTTGGAGGGTCCCCAGGCATCTCTGATGCCCAAGCTGCTCCTAGTATTTCTCCTAATGTTGGACAACTCTAAGTCTTCCCTGTTTTTTTTTACCCTCTTTCTGGTAATCTCTGCCTATATGTTGCGGCAGACTTTCGACCTCTCTTCTCCTTGTCTGGTTTTGTACATTTTAACTTTTACTGCTTAAGGGCAATCCCAGCTAACCAGCTGGTGCTGAGCTTTGGATATTGTATTTTGCCTTGCAAAGAGTTGGGGAAACTTTCATACTTAGTTTGTCTTGTCTATGCTAACATCGTTTCTTACTGCTTGGCTCTTTCTAGCAGTTGCTAGGTGGCTTTAACACCCATTTTTGTCTACTCTCTGCAGTAGAAAAGGAGGCAGAGTAGAGAGCAAATTTTCACCATGACTGAATGAAGTGGTTCGCTTGAAGAACACTGTCCCTTTCGTGAGGAGAAAAAAGAGATTAATCCTTCTCTCTCTATTAGTCACCAAAATGATAGCCTGAATTAAGTTATTAAAGACTACCTAGAGTGGGGGTCCCAGGAATTCTCAATCCATTTATTCATAGTTTTGAAAGAAATGCAGCTGCCTGAAGCTAGACTTTATCACTTCTCACAATTCTTGTCAGAAGATCATATTCCTAAAATTTTCCATCTGCTCTACTCTGTTGGCATAAATTGTACTTAATATGTTGATATTAAAACTGTAGATGATAGAATTGAAAATCTGTGTTTCCATGTAATCAAATAAGCCACAGAAACAAATTTTAACTTCCCTTGATGTTACCTTAAGAATTCCAAATTCTTGATTAATAAGGATGAATGTAACATTTAAGGGGAGTTTAATTAGACTCTCTGTCTTTATCCTGCATAACAATATTATGCCACATTATGATTTCAACCATGTCAGCACTCAGAATGAATGGCTGTGAACTGTGAAATTATAGGGCACATTTTTCATGTCACTGACTAAACGATATTGCAGATCTTCTTGAGAAATATAACAATAGGATAGATCAGTCACAAGTTATGCTTGCAGTGGAAGTCAGATCTTGACAATAACTTACTTTGTCATTACTGTTCTCTTCTACTTTCAGAAAAGGCAGGATTTTTGCCCCTGGAAGAAGTATCTTGATTATAATAACTTAGCTATCAAGTCTGAGGAGGCAAGCTGACAGAGAAGGGGGTGGTATGAATTTCTGTTAATATTTTGAAGCCATAGAAGTCTTAAGTTCCACTCCACGAAGTTAGATAGGGGGTGTGCATGTCTATGTAGTTATAACTTTTGGTGGAGCTTTGGCAGTAATTTGTTTGGACTGATAATATGTAAGATTGCAGTTCCAGTGACCAGTTTTATTTTGTGCAAAGGCTAAACCTGGAAAATCAAACACTCAAATCAAAGTTTTCCAGGAAGACTGTAAAGCCTCTAGGCCAGAATCCTGCCCTCAAGTAGAAGTACGTAATTAAGCCATTCTTGATCTTCTTGTGAAATTCAGCACTTCTGTCTTTAAAGGAGCAAGAGATCTCAGATGACCTAGAGCAGGTGTTGTTTTGCATTCATGTCCTGGTTATAAAAGGGCAATGCTGTAAGTCTTGCATAGCTTTTTGTCCTGTTATGAAGGTAGGAGGTTTTAATGCGACACCTATTTTTTTGCCACCTCCAGAATAAGGACAGAATAAACCATGGATACACTCAGTTCAGTGGCAAGATTCCCATTGAATCTGGTTGAAAGGTTTCAAATGAGAGCAGAAGCTATCCCAAATGTGCAGAAATTCTGTTGTATGTTTAGAGCCACTGCTCAGCTGCAAGACGCGCTTATTTTGTGCATTTCAAGACACAATGAGCCCCGTATTCTCTCAGACTCACAGGCAGTTATTCTTGGAATGGAGTTTAGGGTTAGTGAGTGGAATTCAAGCTCAGTGAAGAAATTGTCAGAAGGTTTAAGCACTCAATTTTGCCAAATGGAGCTCTGCAATATTACTATAATAGCAAAAAGTCTTGTGGAGTTCAATTGAAAATTTTTTTATTAACTTAGTAATAAGGATGCCAATTTCTGTAAAAGAGTTTCTGAGTAAGAGTGGAATTATGCACTTTGTTAAGCGGCAGTAAGCCTACAGATTCATTCTTGGTTCAAATGTGAATTGCTAGGGACTGACTTTCTAATTTTGTGGCAATTATGCTCTAGGTAAATATGCATGCCTTCTCTACATAGAGCTAGATAATTATTATCCGTGCGATCCCTTGGGGCAGCTCCATTTGAGTAGTACTTAGCATAGCATTGCCTTGGAGATTCCAACCTGTCTCACCCAGATTTCATTGCAGAGTCCAAGCCCTGGAGAATTTTTACACTTTTACCTATTTTAATGGGCCTGCCAGGGTAATGTTTCCTCTCTTTCCTTTCAAATGAGAAATTTCCAATAGAATTTTACCTGCCTAAAGCCCATCCTCTCTGGAGATGCAGCCCTAGTCATTGATAGCATTTTAGACACACAAAATGAACGTATCCACGGAGTTTATCTGGTAATGCTTCAGGGCTAAACCAAGAAATTTCTGCATTAGTAGAACACAAGGTTTGCAGCTTCAAAATGGAGCACTCAAAAGTTGCTTACGGTTTTTGTAGTGAAAGAAAACAACACTGTCTCAGTTTTGCATATCTCTATGTCAGCTGTAAATTCTGTTTGACTCATGGAAATTGTTTCAGAGTTTAGGTTTTCAAGTACTAGGAAATTAAAAAAGAAGAAAAAGCCCACAATAACTTTAATCATTGTATGACTGTAGCCCTTTGAATGTGTCCTTCTTTGTGCAGTTCAGTGAGTTTTTTCATTTCAGCTTCTGTCATTTCAGGAAAAAATAGAAAACACTTTTAGTATTAAAGATCTTGAGGCTTCCATTTTTTGTCTGTCATGTTAAAACATTAAAATTTTTCCCATTGAAGAGTGCTATGGGCATGTGCTGAAGGCAGTTTGCAAAACATTTGGATCCCTAATGACAAGGGGAAAGTGCATGAGAAGTTTAACTGTTGGGCATCCAATCTGGGGTTAAATAGCATAGAGTAAGTAAGACATAATAAGAAGCTTAGGAGAGGATTAGATACCTTTGATTTACAGAGCACTATATATTTTGTGCACTGAATGCAAAAGATGCCAAGCAGAAAATAAAGCTATATATGACCAAATAGTGGAAAACTTTTTTGCCTCATAGGTGCTAAACTGCAGTTAGGTGCCACCTTGATGTAACGTTTATCAACAGCAGTCAGTATGGTACATTAAAGTTAAACAAGCAACTGTAATTCTTCCATTTTCTGTCTTTTAAGTACTTAATCATGTAGCATCTAATGAAAGCTCTTTTTGTCTCATAAACAAACGCTTGCATAGAGCTTTTTCCTCTAATTTCTTCACATTTTCCATCACTGGCCAGCAGATTTCTTAAATGACACACGTTTGTCATTTTGTTTAATGTACATCTAAAAGGGGCTTGGCTATTATGAAGATGAACATGATATAAAAATTGTGCTGTATAGAATAGATTTACTGTAGGCAATATACCAGAGAAAGCATTCAGATGTACAACACACAGTTGCCCTGACAGAAAAGACGTTTTCAAATCTCCAAAGTAGTTTTATCTAAAAGTGTTCAGCATGAACTCACCTTTTAGGAAATAAATAATAATTTTCCGTGGAAAGCATATCCTTCAGTTTTCTATTTCTTTGAAAAGACACAGGTTTTTTTCATTGGTTGTATGTTATAGATTGAAAAATATATATAAAATGGCCATTTTCTCAATCCAGTTGCAACCAGTGACATGCTTTTCAGAATATCTAGCAAAACTTCTGTCAGTATTCTGTATTAATCTTTATGTGCACAGGACCAAATTTATTTTGCAATAACATGAATTAGACAAGGATTACAATGTTTATCCCCAGAGTGAATATAACTATGTGTGAAATCTGACTTTTAATGGTTTTGTTCAACAAGTGAAAAGTAGTATTTAATTTTTCTAACATCCATTGAAGGTACTGGCAGCAAGGGAGGAGCAGGGTCAGTGGGTGGAATTCAGGGCAGCAACCTATAACACATGTAATGGCCTAGACTTGGTGGCATTATAAATGAAACATCATCATTATACACAGTCTTGAAAAGTGATAAGGGCCAAACGATTTAAAGGGAAGTAGTGGGTTTAAAAGTTCATTTGGAGAGCTTGAATGCAGCTTCATATCTGAATTCATAGAATCTGATTCACATTAATCAGAAAAGGTAAATCACACTTCTTTTTTCGTCTGTAAAGTCATTAAAGTTAGTAAGTTATGCAAAGACATGAAATTGACCTAAAATAAAGGAAAAGATGTGACACAATATCCCACATTGCTCCAACATTTAGGACAGAAAGTAGTTGCATGTTTTTTGTGTAGTTGGGTGTACGCAGTCAAATAAGCCTCAGGGGATTGACTATTATTACAAAAAGAATGAAAGAGAATTAATTAACTTTCTTCTGTGAGAACTACACCCATGAAATGTATAATGTATTCAAAATCAGCTAGAAAAAAATGAAAACTTAATTTGTGTTATTATTAGCCAGGAACGAATGGTTCTTTTTCCTCACATTATTGGATTGGATGGTAGATTGATATTTTTTTCTTTAATATTGAATGCTTATTGTCATAATGCTACTAAATTTCTCACCCTTTCTTTCTTTGTCATTGTATGCTATAAGCCTGGAAAGTATTTTTACTAGGTGGGTATTAATTACTTTGAGCCACATAACTATACAAAAACATCAGACAATCTATTTTCCTACTATAAATTGTTATTTTTAATCAAAGCAAAACTAAAGAACTAAAAGGAAAAAAACTTAATTGCTGCAATAATAATATCAGAGTGATACATTTTATGGAATTAGTTGAGTTTTATTTGTATGGAAACAAAGTTATTATTTTTTTGGCTCTTTACTAACTTTTAAAACCCTTTGAGAACTTCCAGTTCTTCTAGACAAAGGCCATTAATCAAACTTTAGTCAGCCTTGCATGTATGCTTCATATAGACAGTGATATGAAATCATCATGTTCATGTATTGTAATATGCAAATGAAAATAAGGATATGGTTTTTTACGAGGACATCAATTTAGCACAAGCATACCTAAGTGCCTCTGTATTTTCCAAATGTAATTCCTAAAAAGTGTAATTCTCACATATCTGTGAGAATAACTCATAGAATTTCCTTTAGGAATCTTTCTTGGACAGAATTGTTTGCATACTTGTGTGCGCATAATGTGTTTTTCATGAAGAAACACTAGGAATTTAGAGGAGATGTAGGAAATGTAGGCTACTAACAAAAAAAACTTAATAGAAGGTTATTTAAAAAACCCACATCCTTATTTCCTGCTTTTGCACTGACCTTTAGATAATTCAGCTTTTATAACAGATGCTTGGTAGATTACATAGGCAACAAGAAGTTGATTGGCTCCCAACTGTGACCAAAATCATTCTGTTTTGATGCTACTTCATTCTGAAATATTCTGATTGGGTTTGGAACTCAGCATATCTTCTCTCTAAAGGTAGTATTGTGGGAAGCTTTGGGCTTGAGCCAGAAGAAGCCTTTCATTCTACATCTCCTCCTCCCAGAGCCATGTTCCAGGAAGAATTGGAATTTCCAGGACACTGCTATTGCTTCTGTCAAGCTGCCTGCCTCAGGAATGTGGCAGCAGGCATTTTGTTAGGTTAGAGCTGGCATCAGTGTCGTGGTGAGTACAGGAGATGTGCAGATATGGTGCACTTGGGATCAATGGGATGTCCAGGTGGTTCAGTGGGAGACCATGGGCTGCAGCACCAACAGCAACACGTGGCTGTGGGGTGGCAGGAGAGGCTGAGGGCCCATGCTGCAGAGTACTGCGGGCTCACAGAGTTCTCCCTGCTGACCAAATCCTCTCCAAGAGATGTCAGATATTAATTCAGTTGTTACTGTGAACTGGGAATACGAAATATGCTTCTGGGGATCACCTCCATGTTCAGCAAAGGCTACAAATAGTGGATCAGGCAGTGCTCTAATGTGAGGAAAAACAAAATTTAAGCCATTTTTTTTTTCCCTGGATCAGGTTCAGCTCAACTCCCAGGATCAGTGTTTTTCTTTTATTTTGAAATCCAATGGGGATCTTTGCCACTCAAGATTATGCCTGTCAAATACGTGGAAACACACTCTTATAATCATAGGATTGGCAACAAATATCTCACCAAAATAAGTACCTGGAGAGGGAAACATGCACCAGCTGTATGTTTTACACTAGCTGTCACATGCATGCAGTTTAAACAGAAGTGGGAGGCAGTGCTGTGCGCCTGATGCAGAAAAGAGAAGGAATGAGCAGGAATGGAGCTGTTTTTCTTTCCAGGCCCTTCCGAGGCTTCAAAGTCAGCAGAACATTATTGCTGTCCTATCATACCTTGTGTTAATGCCACTTGCCTTAGAAATAGCTGAATCTTAGAAATAAAATCCGGTGCAGGTTCAGCCAACGCAGGAACACCCCAGCTCTGTCAGCACAGGAAACTATTTCAATTGCTTTTCTGGCAAGATCAGCTTCTTCACATATTTTTTTTCCTGAATTGCTGCTTTCTGCACAGTCAATTTATTGTGTATTAAGTTTCTCCTTTCTTATTCTAGTGCCTTTTTTTTTTTCCTGTCTTTTGTTTCTAAGTTAGAAAATGACAGTGAAAATATTTATGCTGGTTCACCACAGTAAATATGTATGTAATTTATTTTCTTTTCTCTGAAATACCCAATACAGTCAGGAGAGCCCTAATTTTCTTGAAGAAAAACCTCATGGAATTAGGACCCAGGGCTCTAGTAACTTTTTTTAAGTATTTGGCCTTTATAATGACATTTTCGTGTCCCACAGTTATTTAGGAATAAGAAAACTGACATATGATTGTATGAGATTTTTTCTGTGAATCGCTGGGCCTGACCTTTGCTGTAGTTACATGTTATTCATAGCAGATACTTCACATTCCTCTTAAAGGGATGAGTGTTTCCCACGTTCTCTAAGGCAGAGACTCAGTCTCTTGTTCTTCATTGCTTGGAACCTTTCACTGTCTTTTGTGACCTTAACTTCACAGACTGAACAGGCACTTTCTTCACTGCATCTCTATTACAACTTTAACTAATGTTGTCTAGGGATTTCAAGGTTGAGGTTTGTGAGTCTGGAACTTCTTTTCTAGCAAAATGTGTCCTCAACATAAGAAGGACATGGAGCTGTTGGAACAGCTGTTGGAGGGCAAGAGGATGATCAGGGGCTGAAGACAGTCTGAAAATGTTGGGACTGTTCAGCCTGGAGAAGAGAAGCTGCATGGATACCTCAGAGCAGTTTCCAGTGTCCTAAAGGGGCTAGAAGGATGCTGGAGAGGGACTGTTCATCAGGGACTGTAATGATAGGACAGGGGGTAAAGGGTTCAAACTAAAGCAGTGGAAGTTCAGGTTATATATAAGGAAGAAGTACTTTACTGTGAGGGTGGTGAGGTGCTGGCAAGGTTACCCAGAGAAGTGGCAAATGCTCCATCCCTGGCAGTGTTCAAGGCCAGGCTGGACAGAGCATTGGAGAGCACGATCTAGTGTGAGGTGGCCCTGCCGATGGCAGAGGGGTTGAACTGCATGATTTTAAGGTCCTTTCCAGCCCTAGCTGTTCTGATTCTGTAACGAAATGTTTGTCTTGTTAATATTTTTGCATCCTGGGGCTATGATCCAGATCTCTGTGGTAGATTTCACAGAGCTGCTACAGTTTCAAGGTCTCATTAACTTTAAAATAACTGTCCATTCAGCAATGTTCACAGTGTCTTTCAACTGTTCATAATATTCCTTTATTTGGAATTGCACCGTTTTGGCTAATACCTGTATTCTGACTTCCATGTGACCTACTGAAGCTGTTCAGCTTTCC
>JAOEHY010034630.1:22761-33686 GCA_025447955.1 Psilopsiagon aurifrons
CCCCCCCCCCCCCATTTTTTAAACATATTAAAATAATAAGAATAATTTTTAAAGCCATTGTTTATTGATACTGGGTGGCATATATTTCCTTGTAACAGTTCCAGTCTTTAAAAAAGAAAAAAAAAACTGACAAAAGCACCATCTTTCACCTAAGGATCATAATCTTACCGTCTGCTAAAGGTTATTGTTTTCTTTATTAATGAGCATGACAAAAATATTTCACATTTTTCCTCTTTCAAATTCCAGAGTACAGTCCCACACATAAATCGGGTGGGCATTTCAGTTTTAATCCATATGAAATTCATAGTTTCAACACTCTTTCCTTGCAGCTTCTCTAACACTGAAGAGGTGATAATGACTATATGTATTAAGGCATAAGATAGAGAAAAGCCATGCTATTAATAATTCCGAATGCCTTAAGGTTAGCCAGAAGTTGTGTTCCCAGAGATCTCACATGTGGATGTTCAGATTTAGACACTGCTCTTTCCATTTGTGTCATTGTGCTCACTCTTCGTTTCCCAATGGAGATCTGTAATTAATGGGAAAATTTGGGCATGTTTGGTACCAAAGGAAGTCATTCTGCTAAATCTGCAAGATCTAATTCAGAAAATGCCCTCCCTGGCACTACTTGCTCCTCTGGCAATAGGGAGAATGGCCTATGATAGTTCTCAACTCTATTTTTAACTATTGTCAGAGTGACAAGGAATTATTCCCCATCTCTGGAACAACCAAGTCTTGATGCCCTCTAGAATTATACTGGACTGTAATTTGTTCAAAAGACTTGATGAGAAAATGGCACAAAAGAGGCAAGTGAGTGTGAAAGAAACAGCCAAAGGGGTGCACAAGGTATGCTGGTCACAGGGACTTCTGCTTTGAGAGGCATTTGTACTGTAAAGGCCCTAGATTGGCCCACGACATAAACTGTGATAAAATGATTATTCAGCATATTCAACAATTTGTTACACTTTCCATTTGGAAATTAATTTGCAGAAGCATTAATTCTCCTCTTTCCTTATGTGACGAGTCCCAAAATTAATAGGTGTTAATAGGGTCCAAGGCTGGATTTCTTCAATGTGTATTGCACAGGCTGAGGTTGCAAACCTGCACTGGAGCTGGCACTCATGGGCTCCCTGCCCTGCCTTCCTGGGAAGCAGTTCCAGTCCATGGGGTGTTTTCTCTGTGACTTCAGTATTATCTATGGCAAAACAGAGGTTTCCTGGCAGCTGGCAGAAGCAATCCCTTGCTGGGACCAGCCAGCTCCTGGCAGTAGGACCTGCAATTGAACAGGAGTTGTATTCATTCAGGTAGACTAATGCTTCACAGTAGTGAGCCACTTCTTATCACTTTTCTGACCACCCCTTAGGAAAAAACAGCTCTTACTGCATCTGTAGAAATGTGCTATTTCATGGCTGTGTTCAATAGTGACATTTCAGTAGTGAGTCTGCTGGGCTCTCATAAAAAATATCCAATCTTTTCAAGAGCTACCGGGACCCCTGCTTGAAAGAGAACACAGCAAATGGATTTGCAGTAGGAGAAGCTGCTTTTGCTGGGAGCACAGTTGCAAAGAACTGGCATGTGCAAAAACTTGATAGAGCTTTACTGCCAAAATCCATCTCTAGATAGTTTACAAAAGAACCTCCAGCTCATCTCACGTTGATTAGCTTTTGAGGCACAACTGCTACAATGAAAAACTATCACTGATTTGCATGTGTTGACAATTATTCTAACAGTAACAACCTGATTATACTAGTGTGTTAGTCCCAGATATGGTATATTATTCCCTAGTTTTAGGAATAATTTAGATAGTTGTAGCCTTTGGGTTTATTTAACTGTAGGCCTAATCATTTCTGATTAAAAAATACATAAATGAGTTTGTGGACTTTTTTATTACACCTCAGGTTTTAGGATTTTTTTTTGCCCTAAAGGAAAAAAAAACTGACTAAAAATTAAATCTTGGCAGTGAGAAATGTTTGAAAGACTGTACAATAACAACAAAAAATGTTTTTCTTCTCATAACATTTTACTTAACTGCCTAATTATTACAATTTTAGTATTTTCATTTGATTAATTGCTGTAGGTTTTGCTGTTGAGGTTTGTTATTATTCTAGCTGCAATGACTCTTCTGTTACTTTCTTCATGTTTACTAAGGGTTTTAATCCTATTGTTTCTCCACACAAATAAGTAATTAGTCAACCATTTTCTCATCTGATATTTTTTAGTGGCAGGAGGCTGGAAACTGAATTTCATTTCATTTTTCATTCTGTTTTGATCATATCATATTAGATAGAGAGTTGCAATGAACTGAACCTGCTAAATCAGTGATGTGACAAGCAAAATAAAGCTGAAAAGATAAATCTTTTGCTCAGGTGGTAAGCTGGGGTACCTAATTTTAAAAGCACCCTGCAGATGGAAACATGCAAATACTGTGTGCAGTGTGGCCACAACCCCTGGGACACAGGAACCACTTCCAGTGCCAAAATTTGTGTGGTGAGAGCCCCAGCCTGACAAATGATTGGTCCCTAGTGTCTGAGCAATGGGGTTTGCTGTCTCCTAAGTCTGATGCAGAACAACACCAACATTTCTTTTTATAGCACTAATTTCCAGTGCTCCCTCTGTGCTCCCTCTAATTCCACGAGTAGCAGGAGATAGTACTATGTATTGATCTGTCAGCAGAAGAGATGAGCAGCTGAAGTGCTCATGCTTGACCTTTTCTGCTGTCCCATATGCCTCAATGCTCCTGGGTTGGCGATGCTTCATTTTAACTGCAGCGAGACAAAATACATTTCAGCGAGAGGTGTGGCACTGATTTCTGTGCACTGGGCTGGCACTTGGCTCTGAGTGAAACCACGAGAAAAATCCACAATAGAGATATCTTGGCATTATCATCTCCTCCCTATAAAATAATGTTTTATTGCAGCCCAGTTAAATGCAGCTAAGATTGAAGGTCACATGTTTTTTGTTCTTTCCATTTGTTAGTTTTGGTTTTAACCATAGTCATTCCTGCCAAGATCTGTTGCTTGTAGAAATTATATTTTGGGGGAGAGGGGAATTCAATTTTCATTTTTTCTAGCTGAATTTCTTCTTAATTCTAATTTTAAATTGGAATTTTACTTTTGCAAAGTGGGAATAAAATATTCCAGCATTTCTAAGTGCAATGGCATATTGGTATGGACCAAGTAGCTGTCTAGAGACCCCATTGTACTATTTTGCCTCCTTTTTAAATACGTTGTCTCAAAAAAGTGCACTCTTGATCATAAAAATGAAATTCCAAGGCTAATAGCTGAAACATTTCTGGAAAATCTGGAGTACACTTTCAGCACTTGCCTGTGACTTACTGGCAAAGAAAAGACACCGGTGGAACTGCTGTAACAAAGACAATTTTTCCTCCAAAACATTGGGCAGGCTCCTTTTTTGTTGCCATAAATTTCTGTATATTACTCGCTAACTGAAAGGGTGACTGAAAGAAAGTGGCTCACATGGAAGGTTGTTCTAGAGAATATTTTGTGTTTATACAGTGCAATGTTAGTGCTGAGCTGCTTCAGAAGTGTCTCAGACCTGATGCACCACAGCTTCAACTCGGAGCAGCATCAGACACCGAGGGAGCCTCAAGTCCTCGACAGGACTTGCCCAGGAGCAGGCAGCTCAGCGAACGCAGGCAGCTGACTCAGAGAGGGAGACACCGGGGCGGGGGGAGGCAGCAGATTCAAACAGGGCATCATTGACTATTTCCAGCCAATTGCTGAGTTGCCTGTCTCAAGACAGGATGCCTGCAGCACACCCCGTATGAAGATAGGATGAGAAATTTGGGGCTGTTCAGCCTGGAGAAGAGAAGGCTGCGTGGAGACCTCATAGCAGCCTTCCAGTATCTGAAGGGGGCCTATAGGGATGCTGGGGAGGGACCCTTCTTTAGGGGCTCTAGTGAAAAAGCAAGGAGTAATGGGTTCAAATTTAATCAGGGGTAGTTTAGATCAGATATAAGGATGAAGGATTTTACTGTAAGAGTGGTAAGGCATAGAAATGGGTTGCCCAGGGAAGTTGTGAACACTCCATCCCTAGTGGTGTTCAAGCCCAGGTTGGACATAACCTTGGGTGATATGATTTAGTGGGAGGTGTCCCTGCCCATGGCAGGGGGGGTGGGAACTTGATGATCTTAAAGTACTTTCGAACCCTAACTATTCCATGGTTCTATGAGCCTATGATTCCCCCTCTGATTCTCTGTAAAATACACATTTTTTTAGACCAAGCTGAAATGAGTTTTTCTTGAGAATGAATCATTGGAAAGCTGGTACTAACAACAAATGTCAGACCAAAACACAAATGTGTATAAACCTTATGGTTTTAAAAAGCAATTTATCAGTCTTGTGCAGCACCAGAAAACATACTTTAGCAGTGTATTTATCTTGTCCGCTGTACATCCTAACTGATGTGCCTGCACTTTGGAGGGGATTATTATATTATTTCATGTGCCAGTCTGGCACTGAAGCCAAAGACATACGATGCCTCTTCAGATAGGGTCAAAATAAAGTATGTAATGCTTATGTTTGTATGCAAACTCCTAGAAACTTGAGAGATGTTTCAGGCTTGCTCAGGATAAAAGGGCTACAGTGAGTTACTGCATATTGCCCTGCCCAGCCTGCAGAGCTGAGCTAGGCACTAGTGCATAGTTAATGAATTCACCCTGGAATATGACCAATTTATCAAAGAGAAACATGGATTTTCAGTGACCAAAAATGCAGAGTGACTCGTGGCACAGCACTGATGGGGATTTTAATTTATTTTTTTTTAAATTGTACTCCAAATTGACATTTGCAGCCTGTGAAAATACAGACAAGTCTGAAAGCCCATAAATCTGTTCCATGAAGCTGAAAAATGGCTGTTGCGTAATCCTCTATCTTCAGCAAGTTTAAACATGCATCTGACCAAATATTTTTCTCGACTGTGTTGCCAGAAAATGTGAATTATTTCAGGTTTTAGATAGTGTTAATGGTATTCTTATCCTGATTAATAGTTTATACCAATTAAGTTGGCTTTGTATGTTGAAAAAATTCATATTTTACAGAATCTAGCCAAAGTAATTTGAGCATGTCCAAATCTCTGCAGGAGAGCACTGCAGGAGGTACTTCACAGCCTACTGCACATTTAGCATATAGCCACACTTTTACAAACAGCACTGCAGTCCAAATTCAAAACCAGACGTTTTGTGTGACCATATATTTAATGGGAAAAGATGGCTAACTATGCTTAGTGTGAAAACTGGTGAATGTAAGTATATCAAACGTGGGGATTGGAAAATACAAACAGGAGACAGTTTAGATTTCTGACTTTTTAATAGCATCTCTTGAAGCTTGTTGGGGGGTTGTTAACTCTGTGATAATAAAATGTGTTTGCAAGGGATTTGTGTACATCAGGGTTTTGGCCAGATACAGTAGGTTTAAGGTTCAAAACAGGTCTGAAAACTGTCAGCGATTGTTTTGCAGAACCATAGAGTTAGGTCTTTAGAATACAGATTCTGAAAGCTTCGAGGACTAGTATGAGCATGTACATTTAGGTAATTGATCAGAAAAGATTTGAAAAAGCCCTTTAACAGGCAACCAGTACTGTTGCCTCTGTCATTTCTCTTATAACCTGGGTAACCTGGCCTGGCTTTTTTTGTTATAAGTAAATGCTTACATTTTGTCTCAGTAACATTCTGTGATGAAACACTTGGGCTTCTGTTCTGCAAAGGAAATGCTTTTGTAGATTGCGTCAGCAGCACAGTGGGTATGGTGGGATAGTTTGAAATTAGCTGTTACTAGTAGCAGGCTGCTATTGAATCACTGAACTTAGTGAAGGGGTTATTTTTCTGTTGTTTTGTATTATGGGGTGAAAAGGAAAATGCTGCATTTAAAGAACCACTTCAGCTAATTGTCTTGGTAGGGCTGCATGCATTGTTATAGGGGATGTGGGTGTCGAATATATTTCATGACAAACGTATTGCTGTTAATCAGCAGGGATCTCCATTAGCTCTACTGTGGATACTTAATGTTGCCAGTTCTCCAAAACTGTCAGGATGTTATTCCAGATCCTCAAAGGTCACACTCATACCTGAGTTGCTTGGTTGACAAGTCTCCTGTGTATAAACTGCAGACCTGTTGCAAACAGCACATGGAGCAGTCAGTATATCTAGAGGATATACTGAGAATATACTGGGAATGCCTGCTGCATTCCCTCAAGAAGCACAGGGCCTGCAGACTCAGGGACAGAATAATGTGCTGAAAGTGATGTGAAGCAGGAGAATTAGCAGGTGCTTGCATAGCATTGCATATCCACTTGACAACAGCGGTGCATATACATAGTGTTATGTACAAAACTCAGCACCGATAGGTTTTTACCCTCTCTTCTTCTACACAGCCACATACCTGCTGATGTGCTTTTGTTATTTCAAGCAATGGTATTTGAATTGGTAATAAATCAGGAAAAAAAGTCTTAGCTTTGAAGTATTACTCAATTATGTCTGTGTAACAGAACACTCTCAGCAACAGCAGAGTTACATTGAAATTTTCATTGATCTTGTGCCCATAATAGTAATTTTATGGTTCTGACAGCACTACCACTCTAACTGTATGCACTCATTTGAAAGGAGTTACAAAAGAAGGCCCCAAATGGTTAAGGCAGACCATTGCCAGCTGCAGAGGAGATGAGTGGCTGGCATTGGCACATTACTGGACTACAGACCGTCCTTGGCTCTTCAAGAAGATATGAAACATTGTGATGCTCACATGCAGGCTCAGGTCCAGGCATTTCAAAGTTGAATGGCAAGATGCCAGCCTCTGAGATTACCTCACACAGAAGGATGGGGAGGCATCCTGTCCTATGGATCTCACTAGCAGTTGTAAAGTTATTCCAGGATTATAAAGAAAGAAAAAATATATTTGGAAATTCAAATGGAAAGCACAAGTGGAAGTAGTATTGAAAGGAGTTTTCAAAAGCCCTTTGGTATAACTGATTTTTCACAGAACTGCTTACTGATAGTATTCCTGCAGCAAATGTGATGAAGTAAATGAGAGTCTTACTGGCAATTTCTCTGTATCTCATTGATAGAACTTTTTGCTAATACAGGGAATTCAATTAACCCTGCTAATAAATGCCTTCTATTGTGAGGACATGCTTTGTCACGCTAAACATGAAGACCATGGATCATGTGTTACTGACCTGTACAACATAGCACTTAGGGGTTGCAGCAGAAAATTTTAGGCAGTTGCTTTATACCTAAGTATAAAAGGAAAAGCAAACCTGTATATTCACTTGCATTTTGGTATTAATCCATTTTATTCATTGACATTGTTTTTCAATATCTGAAAAAAAGTGAAAAATCACAGCTGCTACAAAGACAGTCTTCCAGTGGCTTTAATGACACAAACACTTAAAAAAGAAAAAAGAAAGGAAACTTGGAAGTTGCATAAAAAATCTTTACAAAATCAAATGTTAATACAGTTACAGTAATATCTGTTAGAGGATTACTATTATTACTTTCATTCAGGCTGAGTTAGCAATTAGCCTGCTGTGCAAGGCTGTAGATATACATAGAGGAGATGTAAGTTGGGCTACCAAAGCTTATAACTTTACCAGTATGGGAGCAGGAATGCCTTTGTTATCATATAGTCAAATAGCAGAAAAAATCCAGTGTGTCATTGTTAATGAGTTTGGTGTGTATTTCTGCTGGAAAATTGCTGTGTTGCAATAAGGTTTCCTTTCTGCGCTTTCTGGTGCCATATGGTGCCCTAATTAGTGCAGGTAGAAGGTAATGATCGCACAGCAGAAAAGATAGAGCATGATGGGAAGCAGGCTGAACTTTACAGGTGTACACCATGTCATCTGTACATGAAGTATATGAAACCCAATGCAGTTTAAATCCAGATTTTTCATGTTACACTTCTATTATGGGAAGTATTTTTGCCTCTCTCTTAGAACTACCACTGTTTGCACAGGCACATACGTTTACGTTGTAATTCTCTGCTGGTCTTTTCAACTACCTGGGAATCTTTTTTCCAGAGGTAATAGCTCTTGCCTTTTCAGGTGGTCTTGATATAATGAGATGAAATTCATATTAGCTTGATTTAAAGATTACATATTGTCTGTATTTAGAGATTATTTTTTCTTATTCAGAGGCGAAGGGAAGTTTTCATGCTGAGCATTTAGGCACAGGCAATACAAAATAATTTTCTCCACTGATCATTTTACTTGAGTAGTTCATGAACAGCTCATAAAAAAATTTCAGAGGCTGCCGTCACATGCAATAGTCCCAGCAGGAGCAAGACAGATATGGTAACTTCAATATGTTACCTAATTGTAGGTGAACTGCTATGGATACCTACATGTGGATAATGTGAATGCTTTTCATTCAAAATACCAGTGTGTAGCTATATTTCTTTGGTGAAATATTGGCTCCATTTAACTGATTTTTTTTTTTTTTTTTCACTTATATCGCTGGGACCAGAATCCTTAAAAACAGTAAATATGATATGGAAACGTAATGTATGAAAAACTGTATTTCTGTTACTGACTCCTGCTGGTCAGGTTGAAACTATCAAAATGTGTACTGTCAATATTTTAATACTTTCAGTTTCACTCAAGACCACTATGCACACGCATACACTTATATGTGTGTACGTATCACAGAAAATATGAATTTTTACTCATCTGGGTTTAACTGTTTTGCACATAATTTAAAACAAGGAGATGATCAACTAAACAATTTGAAAATAACAGTAAATATCTTTCTGCATCTTCAGAAAGTTATTCAAATTATTATTTTCTATTTTGTCTGTCTATCTGGGTACTCCTTCTGTCCCTCATTCCTATACATTCTCAGTCCTTTCACAATGATTTACAGATTTTACACTTTAAACAGCTTTTCAGGGCAGAAATACATCCTCATCATATCAGAGCAAAGCCCAACTGCAGAATCAGATGTATATTCCTGGGGCCAGTGTCACTGTACCACTTCATTGCATCTTTCTGGCTATTGGCAGCCTCTGCACATGACTTGAACAGTCTCCAGATGTGCAAGGCTGAAAACCCTTCCAAGCCTATCTAAATTGCTCACCTTTACTCCTGTCAATGCCGCACATCACACTGGTGCAGATGTATGATTCAGCACAGATTTGGCACTGCTTCATTTTGTCTTCCTTCTCTTTCTATTAAAGCATAATGGCCAAGACCACTTGACTCCACATGGGAAAACTCTGGCAACTCCCAAGCTCAGGAAGTCCTTGCCAAAAAGCAGCATCTTAACCTGTGCCTGAATGTCCAGCTGCTCTCCTCTGGCACCCTGGATATTGCACAGTTTTCTGTGAAATTCTTTTTGCGCTAGTGCGAAGTTGTGGCTCTGATTAGATTTTTGCATCCACATTATAACCACTGTCTATATAAGGATCTTCTGTGCTAATCAAGCTGCTGGCCATTGGCACAATACGTTCACTACCAACCCCAGGAAGTGTCATCAGAATGATTTTCCTATGCTACAGGAAGGGGAAGATGCCATTTATAAATGTTAAATTATTTCCATGTATTTGCTACTTGAGTTCTGCACCAAATAATCCAAGTACATATTTTAATTTGTGCGTCCTGTCTGCACCTACAGTCTCTCCATCTGTAGATCTGTATTTAACTTGTACACTTCAAACTTTACAGAAGATTCCTTCCAGTCTAAGGAAATTGGTTTATTTCTGCTTCCTTTGCAATACCTAGCACATGTACAAGGTCATGAACCTAGTGCAAGGAGGTAACGATCAGTGAGTTAAACCCATTTGCCCATGCCTTTTTGTCATATAATCCCTTGGGATCAGTAAGTTATTGGCATGGTTTAAAATTAAAAAGAAAGAAAGAAACTCCACAAAGGAGCACAAAATTTCACTACTGCAATATAGAATAAGTCCAAACTAAACAGTAGTTGGCGCACCAGGGAACACAGTTCTGCGTACACCCATACAGATGTATTGGTGTGCTTATGGTTTTCAAAACTGCGTAGCTACATGCAGGCATGTAAGTTCTTGTTTAACCACCTAGGAAAATGGTCTGATTTTCAAAACTGCTGTGCAATCAGAAGGTCCCACTAAAGTTAGAAATAAGAAGTGAAACTTCTTTGTATTCTATAATTCTGTTTATTACAGTGCTTTTCTTAATGAGTCTATTCTAAACTCTTTGTGAGCAGAGCCCTCAAAAAATTGCACTAGGAACAATCATCTTAACCGTACTGCAATAAAATCTTACAATAAGTAAAAAATGTGGTGGGAAAGACAAAGTACTGCTTCTACAATATCCTGTGCCAAATCACAGGTTATACAATTCAGTTTTTTATTTGCACAGCCAACAGTGCTTTGTAGAGCAATCAGGGAAGATAATACAATCTATTTTAAATTCTCATTACTTTAGAAGTGTTGAATCTTTTTAAATTGTTTCAGGGTTAATTGAGAATTTTCAGTTTCACAATAAACAGGGAATTGTTCAGGCTGCCCTTTTTTCATATTTTTGTGCATACCTTTGTTGCGGAGTTGTAAAAACAATAATAAAAAAAAAAGAAACAAAGAAGTGAAATGAAATGAAATGAAATAATGATCTACATTGTTACTATTCTAGCAACTCATTTTTATGGGAGATAAAGTTCAGGTATTGATTAATGCTGAAATGGCTATTAAGTGGAAGGACACGTTAGGTTGTAGAATGTATCACTGTGGAATAGTGCTTGCCTGGGTTTGGGCACCTGACCAAAACTGCCCAAAGAGGTATTCCATACCATAGCACGTCATGCCCAGGATGCAGAGGCGGAGAGCGGAGACTCAGAAGGGTGGTGGGGGGTGCATGGCTTGGTCGGGCTGAGTATGCGTGGTGGGCTGTTGTATTTTTTCCCTTGTATTTCTCTTGTCATTATAATTACTGGTGGGTTG